>VZRR01008552.1:157608-175116 GCA_013398015.1 Oreocharis arfaki | reverse complement strand
CCAGCCTCTGAGGGCTGCGAGCGGCCACTGACGCCGCCCGATCCGGGCCACCCCAGCTGAGTGTCACCTGCACCCCTCTGACTGGATGGCCAGAGTTGCAGAAGGCATGAGTATCCTCAGTCCTTTTGGCTAGTTCTGCCAAGGCATCTTGGCCTGCCTTTGGCCTGAACAAGTGGTGGCACCCCTTGCAGTTTAGGTGATCACAGCTTCCATGCTCTGGGAAGCAGGGGTAAGAAAAAAGGCCCTCTCCTTCTCTCCCACAACACACGCACAGTAATGCAGCCCCTGAATGGAAAAGGTCTCAATGATTTTGCTTATGTCAGTTATTTGTTCTGGATGTAGGAAGCAGCTGTGCAGAATGGTCTTGGAGAGCTTCACTGCACCCTGCCTGTGGTGGAATTGTCCATCCTACACTGATTAGCCACAGACCAGGCTTTGAAGTTTGTAAAGTTCCACAGGGTTACAGCTGCTATTCTGAATACAGATATCAGCTTGCAAAATTACATGTCAGGATGGCAAGACCCTGAAGCCAGCTCACAGGAGAGATTTTTGGTGGTGCTCCAACTGCAGGCAAAAATTTCATACCTGACGGCGATTGAAGCACATGGACCAAGCATCAGAGATGCAAAAACGTTTATTGAAAAGAGGCACAGATATTTATACTCTTTATGCTTCCACATAACAATTTCCACTTGTTCTGGCTACGTGCTAGCTAATGCATAGCAAGCTATAATGTCACATTTTCTTTTGCGCACTCCCTTATCTTGCTGCAGGATGTTCTGCAATCTTCAGCAGGGTGTTCTGTTCTGTGCAGAAGGATGTGATTTCTGCAGTTCTTACTTACTGCATCTTTCTCATAGCTCCTGCTGTACCAATTTTAGCAAATCAGTCGCCCTGTTTAACTTGTTCTGTTCTGCAACACTACCTGCTACTGGTCATCCCAATGGTGGTGCAGTCCCAGTAGTCTCAATTCGACATCAGTCAAGCCTGGGCAAAGTAATCAGACAGAAATCTGTGCATGCAAGTGTCAGTTTATTGCTGCTGTCCTACTGGGTACCTGCTGAAGTCACAGGATTCACTCCTTGACTGTGGCACAGAGCAGCAAACACTGTGCAGGCTATGAAGAGGGAAGTGGACAAAGGTGCAGGTGCTGTTCTGCACAGCACGAGCAGGAACAGAAGTGATACTTTCATATGTTTGATGTTAGACATGTAATACTCAGAGGAAACTGCTGTGAGTAGTGTCATTTATCTACATGAGGCAGACAGAGTGGCACTTCCTAGAGGAACCCAAGATCCAGGAAAAAAGGTCCGAAGCACAGATTTCCTTTGGAAAACTTTGAATCACACATGTAGTGGAGGTATTCAACTGAAATAAATCATATCCCAAGTAAACTCCAAAGTGCCTGTAAAGGATATAATACAAGATACTATTATTTTCTTTTTGCCTACCAATCCAGTTGCATTACTGAAATTAATTTGCTAATGTAGCCACAGCATGGCTCTACTCAGTTAACATCAGAGAGGATCTAGCTAAGCTTTCAGGTATACTTGTATAAGACAAAGTAGGTATAAGTTGACTAGCAGTAAGTTACATTGGGAGAGTAGAAGGTTTCTAATCTTGCAGTGAGATCCTGTAACAGCTTTCCAGTGTCACAGCAAAATAAAAACTATTGCCAGCTGGAGCTGAACAGGCAAAGAGGAACAAAATTTGTGACTGACTGTAATATCACGAGATTAAATTATACAGCTCAGGCAGACTCCTTCGGGTCCACAATGCCATGTAAAGCTGAGAAAATCCCAAAGTACACCCTGGAGTCTTCCATCCTGGGCCATGGCAATTGAGGTACTTAAGGCAAGTGAGTATACCCAGCATCCTTTGGCTGCCTAGCAAGACCAGGTCCAGGTCACAGACAGAATAGCGAGCAGAGGTCGAGGTGGCCTCTGGAAATCACTTGTGTGCTCTGAAGTTGAGGATGCATGGGTGCCAAGAAGCGTCACAGCAACTCTGTTCCCTCCTCTAACTCATAGTAATAGACTAGGAATGGGAGAGCAAAGCAGAAACAGACAGCTCTGTTGTGTGTCTGTAATCACCAGGATGCCTTAGTAGTCAGCAGAAACTCAGTTTCAGGAGTGGAGTTTGATTAGAGGTTTGTGAAAGCAATTACATGATATAGTTTATTTTTAGTTCCCCCTATCAGTGGGAAAATCTTCCACTGATTCTAAGAGGTTTTAGTGTAAATCCAGCATAACATTGCAAAGAAAAATAAAGACTAAACATCCTCAAATCTCTGTTTCTTAGTTACCTTTTCAGAAATATGATAACTAATTGAATGTATATAAACTCTGAACAACTTTACTGTGCATATTTTTAAAACAATTAGTTCTCCATTTTCATTTCTCTTTATTTCCTGAGGGTTGACAGAAGGAAACATATCCATACTAGGGAAGATTTTCTTAACCTAGTGAGAACAACTAGGAGACTGCTGCCTTGCTTTGTAGATTTTAAAGACAATGTTTAGTCTTCTCTTGGCCATGGTACTTTAGATCACAGAACATCTACCTGGCTTGTTTCAACACAGCTTCTTACAAGCAGCACCTTAGCTATCTTCACTAACGAATACACTTGCCATCTGTCTAGGTTCATTGAGTCAGAGACAGAGAAACATCTTTATATCATCTAATTCAATATTTGTATCTATGTGTATACATGACAGAGATGCTGCTTGATGGGAAACCTTCAAATAATGTTTCATTCTCTTTCTTTCTTTTTTTTTTTTTTTTTTTTTTGGCCAGTCCATGCACTGCAGAATCAGCTCTGTTCACATGCTCACTATTAACTTCTTTGCAGTTTAAGCCTTTGGGTCTAATCTTGCAAAACCTTCCTACATAGCTCTTACTCAGAGCTATCTTATTTTAAAAAATGAGAATATTTTCATTGGCAGATTGGTTCAAAGATTTTAAATTAGTTCCTTAAGATGGTTTCCTGTTAATTAGAGGGGAAAGAGCTCCATCTAGCTGTTTTGGACCCAAAAGTGGAGGTTGACAATTTATGCCAAAAAGACATAGAAATATTAACAGAAAGAACATACACAGTTCTGACGTGTCGTAACCCTATTCTGGAAAACATTCACCTCTCTCCAGATACTTTATCATCATTGCAGTAATAGTAAAATAATACCAAGACTAATAAACAAAGCTACTTTCAGAAGATATTTGGAGGCAAGGGGAATCTTTCCTACCACAAATGCATATGATTTGCTTTCATTTTAAGACATAATTATCCCCAGAAGAAGATGTTCAATAAATTGAAACAAAGCAGCCCACAGCTCATTTTGTTTGCTGTCTTTCGTTGCATCACCTACTCTGCACTAATAAATAAACATCAACTGCACAGTGAATAGCTTTCAAATGATTCAGCAGAAGTTATTAATGATTCATTATTATTTCTGTTGCAGCAGTGCCCGAAGGTCCCATTGGGGAATTGAAACAAACAAATAAGGGCAGAGCTGATCTGTTTGTGTGGAGCCACGGCTGGAGCTCATGCACACAAGCCCAGCCTAACTTCAAACTATCAAGAGTGATGTTACTGTGTAGCTATGGCAGCACAGCTCTCAGCTTGGGTTATGCAAACCACGGGAGAAGCTGAATAAATAACTGGAAGTGGAACCCCGTGCTGCCTCAGCTATTTGTTGGGCTGTATCCAAGGCAGCTGCTTCAAAGCATGGCCAGATACATCAATACAACCTGCAGTGGCAGCTCTGACTACAGCTACTCTGACAGACGATCACATTCGCTGATCAGGTGCCAAAGTGACTAAAGACGTTATGGGTCTCCTCTGTTCGGCTTTTTTTTCCTGCTGGTCGTCACCAACAGTCACCACAGAAGATACCCTGCAGAAAACTACAGGCTTTGCACTTTGGCATTTAATGTCAATTCACTGCCATCAGCTGCTGAAGTGTAAGTGGAGCAGCCAGTGTGTGGGCCCATGCTCTGTTCTGCTTATCACCTTTGGGGAAAGAACTTCATGCAGGCTGCTAGGAGTGGTAGCATCCAAAGCTAGTCCTGTAGCCTACTCCTGAGCTCCTCTGACAGAGACTTGCAATAGCAGGGGAATGAAGGAGCAAAACAAGAAAGAAGAGTGGCCTTTACCAAAGACAGCCTTTGAAGGCAAAGCATGTATTGCAGTCAACACAGAGTGTTATTCTCAGAACTTGTAAGAAAACATTTATGTAAATATTTTTAAAATATCATTGAATAAACTCTACTTTGAGCTCCATCTGGGCTGACAGAAGCAATCCATCCCTACACCTTGCCAATAGCTGTTGATCAACCTCAACAAAAATAAATATGCAGTTATCATTTTCAAAGTGTTCCAGAGTGTTAAGCATGGCAGTCACTTTTTTCCCCAGGTATTTATACACACACACACAAACCTCTGTTATCAATGCAGCTGTTGTAGGCAGTGAAAAAACAGAATATCGGTGATTGCAAGTGTTGCAGCATTGAGACATAGGAACATAAGCTACACTCAAAAGAGGTGATTTTGCCCCTCTACTCTGCTCTCATGAGATACTACCTGAAGTACTGCATGCAGCTCTGCAGACCCCAGCACAGGTCATTGACCTGTGGGAATGAGTCTGGAGGAGGCCCACCAAGATGATTAGATAGATGGAGTGCCTCTCCTATAAAGAAAGGTTAACACAATTGGGCTTTTTCAGCCTGGAAAAGAGAAGACTCTGGGATGACCTTATAGCAGCCTTCCAGTACCTAAAGAAGGTCTACAGGAAAACTGAAGCGGGACTATTTACACATATGTAGTGACAGGACAAGGGGGAATGGCTTCAAACCAGAAGACTGAAGGTTTAATGGGTCTCTGAGCAATCTGTCAGAGGGTTAGAACTAGATGTTTTTTAAGGTTCCTTCCTACCCAGACCATTCTACCCTTTCACGAAGTTCTGCGTAGCACGAGAAGGCAGAGATGGCAAGGATTAGTCATCTGCTAACAAGAAACACTTTTATGGAAGAGAGTTTTCTAAGCTTCAACACAGTAAGATGCATTTGAGATTTGTGAAGAAGCAGCAGGACACAGCTGGAAGATGATGAGTGATTGAGAGATAATGTCTGTCTTCTGCAGCACAAAGCTAACAGGCAGAACTCAGCCACAGAGACTGTATGGGAGGACTGAGACACTTACAGTGACTTGATTAATTTGCCTCTGAAAAAATACCCAAAAGCTGATCAAATCTCCAGCTGGTGCTCAATGAACTCTAAGTGTATTACAGAAAATTTAGTCTTCAATGCAGCCACTCTCTCTTCAAAAAAAAAAAAAAATTAACTTCCCTCATCAAATAGATTTCCAACCACACAACTATCTTATCCTCCCTCTAGCATATAAATTATCTACTTTTCTTTCTCACGACAAGTGGAAACTTTTTGATATTGAGAACCATTATAAAAAAGAGATAATAAAGGGTTGTTTAAACCATTAAGGAAGATTTTAAGAACTTTCAGAGCCTTCTAATTATTCTAACACTGTAGGGAAATAGTATCTTCTTTAGACCCTCTGTCCTGGCCATTTCTCCATCCAGTGGAAGTGCAATGCAATCTGGTTTTGTGTAAAATGTCATAGACAAAGCTTTACATAAAGTTTTACATAGAAGAGTTTTCTGTTTTTTCTTGAATCGTCTAAAGGGTTGAAACTGTACACAGGAACTATATAAATATTACTATCACTTCAGAAAAGGTTTGAAATTGCTGAGAAGCGTTTGGTAGTTTATATGTGAATTCTCCCTTGGTGGTATTCATATGCTTCATGTGGGCCAGAAGCAACAGAATTTAAATCATAAAAGAAACATCCTGGCTTATATGAGGTGGGTTTCCATGGCATCTGGATGCCATAGGGATAAATTATATCTACTTTGGTGCTTTCTAATATACATTCAGAACAGCACCAGTGTTATTCTTGTTCCCATATATGTCCTGTTTGAAGTGTGAATGGTGACCCTACAGAGAATGATGCAACTGCTCCCCCTCCCTGCCCTCAAAAACTGCAGCTGGGAGGAGGCTGCTCATCATACAAAACATGCCTGTACAGTACTTACAAGTCTTTTTCCACTTCCAAGTTATATACAAGTGAAATGTTATTAAATTCTTTCAAATAAAGGAGCTGGTTTTCCTGAGCAAAACCAGAGTTATTTCTTATTTTCTGAAGTCACTTACTCCTTGGCTCTGTTGCTGAAGTATTTTAGGTGACACTGTTTCTAGGTAGTCAGTTTTGCTCTGGTAAATGCTTTTCTATTCTGACCAGTACACATGCAAAATAATTTTCTTCTTAATACTAGCTTTACTAACTTCCCCTGCCACACACCTTTTGCCATTGATTTCTAAGTTCAGTCCTGTCACACAGTGTTTCCAGAACTTCTTTACAGATGAAAGGAGCTATTTAAAAGAAACGGTGGACATAGTTTTAAATATCTTGTTAAATTTCCTTAGATTAATGTGAGTAAATCTGTAAACTGTAGGTAAGACTGTGAACTGAGGACTTACAGACTGGAACCATCTTCCATTTTTAGAGCTACTTCTGAACAAATTGTATTGATCTTCATTAGAGTTATGCAGTATCTGGCAGGGATTTCAACCACTAATGTGGATGAAACGCATCTTTGCATGCATTTGCCTATAAAAGCAGGTAACCATCACCAAAAGATGGAACCTTGTACAGTGTCTCTTGCAAAGTTAGCAAAGTATCTTTATAAAATGAAGGATTGCAAATAACACAGAGAAAACCAGCAAATTTAAATCTTTAGATCGAGAGGATCAGGGTCATGCTGTATTTCATGACAATTCTAAATCTTGAGGATCTCTTGTAAAAAGTTTGGCTTTTTGGAATCCATTTTCATCTTCCATTACGTTACTGGTTTTTTATAAGGACACAGAGCTTAATACCCCTCTGCATCATCCAAACAGTTATATGGAAACACAATAAAATATTTAGATGGCAGTATCCTTTAAAGATGGCGTTATGCCCACACAAAAAGCATGTTTAGTTTGAAGGGAGCTCTTTGGCTTCATGACAGTGATATAAGGCTCTGATGCCCTACATGGATCACAGAGCAGATGGAGGTTGTGTGAGTCATGCTTATACACACCTGGGATTTTTAGAAGGTCCAGAAATGCAAGGTAGAACAAGAGATGTGGCAGATGGATGCAAGGTCTTAAAAAGCTGGAAGAAAATGTGGGGGTTATTTTGTCCTTTTAGCAGTTATGGACTCCGGCTAATCAGTCTCCAATATATTGCTAAACAATTGCTAAACCTTACTTTTGTGAGATCCTTAGCAAAATATCTGTGCAATACAAAGATTATTCTTGTCGAGGGTACAGCTCTACCCCACTCTCTTTTAGATAGTCTCTGAAAAGACATCCATCAACTCAGATACAATCCCTTCAAAATCTTTCATCAGATTTTTCATCAGCATTCTACCTCCAGTCCTGAAAAATACTGCTTCCTCCAACAAGGCCAGAGCAGGAGATGCTTAAAATGAGCACACCACAGTCTGGACACAGCCAAGACATCCAAAGAGTTTTTGGGAAAATTTTTTGTCTTGTATTCTGGGATGAATACAGCTTGTTCAGTTGTCTTCCTCAGAATTCACAGTCCCAAACATTTCCCTTACCTGTGTTTCAAAACTATAGGAGGTGAGGACTCTTACCTTGCCAGAGGTAGCAAGAGGAGGAGAGGGCAATGCAGCAGGGTCCCCTCCCAGCCAGCTGCTGTGGCTTTCTGCCTGGCTCATAGGCACTTGAACCCCCTCCAATGTGAGATTGCTGAAGAGAAGGGCCAGGTACCTGGCATAGTCTGATGGTCTGACCCAAATACAGGCATGGAAAGGTGAAGTGCACAACCTCTAAGTTCTTTTGAGGTCTCAGTGTAAGCATCTGAGAAGTACTGTTTGATCAGTGTCTTAATAATATCTGTTCTCTTCCCCAGAATCTAAGGTTATATCCTGAGTATAAGATAGCAAAGAATTGAAATGTCCAAATTACCCTCCAAATATCAACCAGCTGTTGCGAACAGGAGGCCATGCCAGTTGCCACTATAACTTCTTGGACTGATTTTGTAGTGTGTAATGTCTTATCAGCTTCATGCTGGCAGTTTCTGAAGGATGGCCCGAGTTTGCCAGAAAGGCAATCTATCAAAATGGGCATGATATTTGAAACAAAGATAAAACATTATCTACTTTGCCCATTTTTTTCTGAGACTCTAACTACGGTCTGTCTTGCACTGACTGTAACTTATCCTAACATATATTAACTTTTTGTCTGGTAAAAGATGTCAGAGGTACAACCCATGATGCATGAATCATAGAATGGAATGGTTTGGGTTGGAAGGGGCCTTAAAAATCATCTAGTTCCATCACCCCCTGCCATGGGCAAGGACACCTTCCCTACGTGAGGTAGCTCAAAATCCCACCCAATCTGCCTTGAGCACTTCCAAGGATAGGAAAGATATTTGTTCCTTGAAGAAAGCATGTCAGGTGGGAAAGCACCAAGGTTGGTAGGGACAATTATGAGCAGTGTCTGCAAAGTCTTAAGAGGGAAGAAGAAAATGTGCTCAAATAGCCCAGACTCACCTCCTCCTCATCACTGATCTTGCTGGAGACCTACTTACGAGTGCTGCTCAGTCAAACGAGATAGCCAGATTCACATACACGCTTCAAAAAGATCTTTACTAATTTAGCTATTTTTACTGAAATGGTTTTGGAGTTTCCTCCTAAGCTACTCTGGTAGCTGACTGGAATGACAGAACAAGGAAATGGCATGGTCCCACTGCATGCAACAACATGGGAAGGTAACCTTTTCCACTGGTTCATTTTGGTCTGGAAAATGACATCTGTCTCCAGGCTATCTTGAATGCCTGGAAAGGTAGCGAAGGTACTACAACAGCCCAGGATGTGAAGTAATGTAATCCAGAAACGAGGAATTTTCAAAAGATTGTCAAAAGGTTGCCTAGTTCAACCCTTTTATTCCTTCCCTACCCCCTTCCAATGTTTCTTGGCCGACGTTTTTCTATCCTGCTCTTTAAAATGTCCAGATGATCAAGTTTCCAGCACTCTTCCAGTGCTTGTCTCGCCATACCGTTACAGTGTATTTCCTAATGTCTCATCTGTCTCTCACTTAGCACAGTTTAAGATCATTCCTTCTTGCTGTATCAGCCATCAGCTTGGAAATAGATAAGCATAGCTGCTTATCAGATATATGAAAACTATTACAATTTTCCCCCTTTCTCTGCTCCTCTCTAGACTAAACAACCTTGGTACCTTCAATCTTTTCAAACGGGTTGTGTTTTCTGGACCTCTACTCATTTCTATTACTTTCCTCCAGATTCTTTCCAACTGGTTCACATCTTTCCAGAAGTGGAGTGCCAAAAAATGACCTTCCAATATCTGACGTTCAGACTTGTTTGTATGAATAACGTAAATTTGAATGACAAGCAGTGTCTGAACCTAATAAGTCAGTAAAATTTGTAGCATAACACAAAAGTGGTTCAGAACTGGAAATGGAAAATACGAGCCTGATTATAGTTTTAACAATACAGAAGTTTCTGCTGTGTGTCTGGAATACTGTTACGTGTGGTTTTGTGTGTATATATATATACATGTACACTTTTCTAGTAATTAATGCAAACACTGAGACCATAGCTGCTGTTGTTCTTCCTGTAAGTGATCTGGATCTATAAATAAATATTTGAAAAGATGAAAGATTAACTTCGCAGCAGTGAAAACTTTGGCAGATCTCCCTGATTGTTCACATATGTAATTATATTCAAAAGGGCAGTTTCCATTACTGCTGTCTGAAAGAAATCGACTGTAAGCTATCATGCAATTTTCCTCCCAATGAGCTTATTTTTTACTGCTGGAGAAAAAAAAAAGCCTCAATTAAATAACTGTTCAGTTTGGGGTTTTGGTTTTTTTTTTAATAAAATGTTAGTTTTCTTCCAGTTAGGAATCATATTAAATATCAAAATACAAATTTTCTTTTTCCTAACTTTAGGAAGCAATGACTCTCTGTGAATGGTCAAGGAATACCGGAAAGGACACAAACCCATCATTTCACATGCTAATATGCTTGCCATTATCAAAGAAGTAAATACATAATGAGTGCACAGGGCTATGTATACTTTTGCTTTCATGCATAGTGGGTGGAAATTCCCCACTACAAAATCATTGAAATTGTATCAGCCTGTAACAGTTTGTTCCTTTCATGGTTTGTTTCATAAAATTCTCATTCCTCCATGTGTGCTGCTCATAGGATTTCAATCCTGTTTGTGGAAGAGTGCTGTTTATGTAATGAATACAGCTTCTGCTGGTATCATTTTGGTTTCGTGGAATAAATTGCTATGCAATAATGTTTTATAGATCAGTAATAGCCACTCAACCTTTAAAGGCTCTTAATGCTATGGCTGCAATCCACAGTGCAGTGCCAGCTTCAGATATATGATCTATCATTAACTGATTCTCAAGAGCCAGCTTGCTAGCAAGCGAGAAAATTAGAAGGCAAGTTTGCTTTCTGAACGCTCGACCACTGTGCAGCAGAGACATTGCAGGCCTGCCCTGAAAACCAGTGCAGGTGGTCTACAACAATGCCTAGAATCACAGAACTATTAGGTTGGAAAAGACCTATGAGATCATTGAGTCGAGCCATTAACCCAGCACTGCCAAGTCCACTACTGAACCATATCCTTGAGACAGTACCTCTGAAATACTGTTAGGCACCAGATACCTACCTCTACATCCACAGTTTCATTGAAAATCCACACACACCCCAATTTGAAACTAGCAGTAGTTCACTGCTTTCATTTTTTTGATGACTTCACCCATATTCGTTATCAGAATTCTTCAGGGCTGAGGGAGGGAAACAGAAACATTTCAAGACAGAGCAGATGAAGATTATATGGAAAAAAGAGAAACATCAATGCTTTCAATATATACTTGGATTGTGTTAATCATCTTCGTTTTCTGAGATAAAAAATTGAAACTGAAAATTAAGTTGGTAAGTCGTCCAGAAGAAAAAGGAGGTGCCATTTATGAGTTAAAGTAAGCTGGCATTATTGTCCTTGAAGTTGTCAGACGTTGTAAAGGAACTCCAGTTCCAAGTGCCAGCCTGAGAATAATGGTGCTCAAGCTGTCGTAAATCAGGTCAGTTTTTTACTGATTTGACTACATGCTCGATCACCAAGATTTAGCTGAGATTTGCTTGTGTTCACCTTAGTTCCTATGTGGCTTCAGCTGTGAGAAGTATGAACATGAGTGGAGGCTGAGGATTGATGTATGTTAACTATTTATTCAGATAACCGTTTGCAAAATCTCATCTTCAACTCCACTAATATCGTATTTTTGTCCCTTATATGTGTATACTACACTTTAGTAAGCACAGAACTCTAGAGCCATGAATGAAGCTATTCTTTCCAAGTGGCAGTTTGGATATGCCAAGATAAACCTTGAAGTTCTGCTTCCAACAGACATTTCCTGAATAGATATATCTATTGTGGAAAACCACTAGTCAGTTTCTCCTCCATCCCAAAAAAATATCAAGTACAGCTGTTTAGTCATTAATACTTTTCAAAAACATATAAAGTCTAGGGAAATAATAGTTTGAATTAGACTTGGAAAAGATGTGGGCCTCAATCAAATCTCAAGTTCTTAACAAAATGCCAAGAATTAAGGCGGCAAGTAAAAACCATTGAGAGAATTCTGTAAGTCCACTGTGCTCAATGTGACTTCAAAAGTCTATTTGAAAGCTTTTGATGAAGGACTAGACCAGCAGAAGAGGAGCTGGTGAGCAGGGATGTGGATTGTCACAGCTCTTGCTTGCCCCCACTTAGACTGTGATCATTACTGTTGCTTTCAGTCTTAAAATAATTATTCCAAAATAACTTTATTAATCTTTTTACTGCCTCTATTAAGAATATAGTAATTGCAATTATAATACAAGAGATTATAATACAGCATTTATCCTTTAACAACAAAAACCCGACAAACCAGCAAACCAACCAACCAACCTAAACCCTAAAATTTCGTTTTGATGTTTTCATGCAGAGATGAGAAGTCAAATGACCACGTGTACGTAGGTGAAAACTGTACATGAAGCCTCTTGACAGAAAATGCACCTGAGAAAATATGGGCTCAAGATTATGAAGAGTACTTCTACATTAGTTCTTGCAATGTAAGCTGGAATAATTTAAGAGGTTATTACTCTCAGCTGCCTGCCCACACAGCCAGGAGTTACTGCCCAAAAGCTAAGTCTTATTGCAGTTTCAGTGAATATGCCAGGCTATGACCTCTGTAGCTGAGAGAAGGGTATATCACTCTTTCTGCTGCCTCTGCTGCTGGGGTAATAATATCTGGCAGAAAAACAGAGCAGGTGTTTTAAATCACTCCTACAGGAACAACCAAAGTTCGTCTTAAGGTACTTTCTGTAAGGCCAAACTAGAAGACCCATGTCCTTAGTTATTTGCTGCCCTATACCCCTGTTTGTAGAGTTTTTGCAAAATTCAAAACTAACAGTTCATCCAATAAAGTCTTTAACACTAGATAGATAGTATTAACATGGGAGATAAAGTTCATATCTTCTGTAATTATCCAGGAAAGAAAAAGCAGGTAACAATAGATGAATTGCTTATCAGGCATGAAAGGGAAATCTCATTTTCTGGAGAGTCTTCCAGCTTTCACATTCCTCTGGAACATTCAACTCATCTCACTCTTCAATAGAGGGGTTTTAAATAAAGAAATGCTCTAAACTAGAGCCAGAACCTCAGGAGATCCGGCAGGCTTAGCATAGGTCCCATTTACATGCCCCTGATTGTATTCAATTCTGTAGTTCAGGCTTCTTATCTCTGTTAGTACAACTGCAAATTAGCACAATATGTTCTTTAACCAACCGTTTCAGCAGACCCCACATTGCTTGCCAAATAATTATCTTCAGACTTCAAAGTCACCCTTTGAGGCTTTTATGTATAGCACTGCATCTTTTAAAAATAAAATTTTATATATTCTGAGTCTAAGCAATGATTAAACGCCAGCTGATAGAGTTAAAGAATGTCCTCATGTGAATGTACATACCAAAATAACTTGCTTTGCAGAAGCAGGGTGATGCCTAGATGAAACTGAGACGTGAGAGCATTATTTTTCAGTCAAGATACTGTCAGAGAAAAGAAAGAGGCTTTTTCTGAGTGAGACAGTTGACAGACAGAAACCACCCCTCAAAACACAAGCAACACACAAAACACAGGCAACACACAAACCTGGTCAGAACTGAGGGAGAGATTATGTCTGATGTGACAGGAATGGAGGTAAAACCTAAAGAACTATTCAATTTAACACAAACTGAGAATTATTTCTGATACTTCCCATTGAAACAAGGGGACACCTTGAAAAAATTCGTCAGATGTTGCACTTCACATTTCAATTGACTCAATTCTGTCTTAGAATGCTGTCAATAAATGCAAAGAAAATGATGAGTTGGAGTCACAGGCTGCAGGGAAGGAAAATCCACAGTTATTAGGGCATGTAGCAGGACAAGTATCTAGACCCCAGCTATACTACTGCCCAAATGCCCACCACTACCAGCAGGTTACAGAGTCAGAACTGCGTGTTTTATCCAGAGATCATATCAAGAGGTCATCTGCATCATGCCAGGTAGCGAAGGTGCTTCCCTCTGGGTGATGCAGCTTGAGGTGACCTCAGTTTGAGAAGAGAAATCAATTCGAAACTTCAACTCCCTGGGGGCCTCCACTTCCACTACAGTTACCTTCAGAGAAAAGAAACCACACATAAACAAAACCAAGACTTTCCTGGTTATATTTCCTCCCACATCCCACACTGCCTCCAAATTTTGACCTGACTTGAGCAGCCTTCCCAAGACAACTGAACCAACATGTCATAAATCGGTGTCTTCTCAAGAAAATGAAATTATCCCCCACTTCTCCCTGGAGACGGGAGATAAGGTTTGCAGGGATGGGGATGGGTAGGAGACAGGGAAGGTACCATGTGATTGGAAAAACAAGTGTGTAGTTTATAACCAAAACCCTCACATGAGCAGGAGCACACAGGGCTCTGATGGGCAGCAGAAAACAAGCACTGAAGGTGACGATTTATGCCGAGGATGTGGTCCTGACATGGAGCCCAGGGAAAACTCTTTGCATGGGGTGTGGCTGGAAGGTACTCCCAACAGTAATTCCTCCGTCCAATTCCTTTCGAATTCATGGCAATAATGATCTCGTAGCAGTTTGTCCTGCTACCAGAAACATCCTGAGTAATGACTAACCCCTGGTGACAAGCAGGACAACAGAACAAATTCTGCAGCATGAGTAAGATCTGTGCTCCCCAGGACTGTTACATAGAACTGGCTCACCAGTTGCCTTTGCTTAGGTAAATGTCATATGTGCTAAATAAAGGCTGTGACTAACTGATTTCTACTGGGAAGGAATGAGGAAAAACAATTGTTTTGTTGTTGTTTTTATTTTTAATACATCCAATTACTGTAGGCTAGCAACAGTTGCCAGGACAAGCTGTTCCAGTTTCATTCCCAGTGCCAGGGAAACAGACCATTTTAAGGAGTGGTTCATATGGGCAAAGAAACAGAAATACACAAAAAGCTGAAGTGTCTATATACAGTAAAGCATGTTTAAGAAAGCTGGCAAGCTACTTGGGTTAAAAGCTCCTGAGAGAGGCTGCTGAGGTGAATTATTACAGATTTATCATTGTTCTAAAGTTGCAAACATCATTTGAAAGCCTGGCAGAACATCAGCAGGACTAATCTTAAGGGGGACTCCACAGACATCTAACTTGTTCCATTCACAGTTAAATTGCTGAAGAGTTTGCAGACCTATCCTGAATTTTCTCTGGCAATGGCCTAATAATTGCTTTCTAAACCACAAGAAATAGGAAATTATTTCATGTATAGGATTCAGCTGGAAAGATACAGAGCTTGGCCAGACCAGCTTCTTAACTCCATGAAGTAACAAGAAAATTCCTACAAAAGAAGGGCTTGTAATGCTATATCCCATTTTCCCACTGCCTTTAGGTCTTCCTTTGGAATTTTATTTTATACAAAACCTCTGTGCAGGAACCAGGAACCACACAGTGCTGTCCCTTTGCTCTAGATGAAAACAGGTGGTTTCCATTCCAGAGTACTCTCAGCAGAAGCATTTTAACCATAGCTAGATACGTGTTTAGCATAATAATAATGAATGTGTATCAATTATGAATAATATTAGATAATTCATCTAGGCAGGATTTCATTGCTTCATGAGTTCATAGCGGTCTTGGGCCAAGTTTCTCCTTCTCTAAGGTTCGAAAAATTATTCAGGCAAACTTATACTGCTAAAGTAAGCAACGGTATATTTATCTCAGTACCCTTTTAGAGTCAGCAGAAGTCGAATGTGTTTGCCAGGTTATAATTCTTTGAAAAACAGCCGCAGATTATTAGCAGTATTGTCAGCTCCAAGTATTTCAGAAACCAGTCTCCTCTGTTCATCCTTTCAACTACAAATCCCCCACCCTTCTGGCTCCTTGATGTCTGTTTGGCATGAAGACAAGTGCCCTTACACAAGGGAAAGACAGACAAAACCAATGAAATAAAATTGCCTCATGAAAATTTGTTGTGAATCTCCTTTTGGTGAAATATTTCTATTCCACAGGGAATTAAAGTGTATTTGCTGTACATTCTTGTCTGTAAATAATGTTTATTGTTTAGACTACATCTTCTGTGAGACACTTCATTGTCCCCTACTAGCAAGAGATGAGATTGCATCAGTGGGACTGCAGTTCAGTTCATGAAGAGAAATTACACACAAAGAAGAAAGAAAACCCAGAACAGCCTAACTATAACTTTTACAAGAAGACAGCAGAATATCTGAACTGAAACTTATGGTTAGTTCTTATCTAAAACTAAATCAGCTCAAACCAAAAATTTCTTGTGATTTTTTTTTTCTTGAAAACCCAGGTTTCCATCTGAAGCAATTTTTAAAATGTACAACTAGTCATCTATCTGACCCTGTAAGCTTTTTTCTGAATTAGATAAATTCTTTGCAGTGAAGATTTCTGTGTCTCATTAGTTCCGTGCAGTACTCAGAGCATTTATAGATCCCATAACAAACGCTTTACCTTTTAGATGAACAAGTGTAAATATCTAGAATTCTGGACAGCAAAAGCCCTTCAACAAGACAGCACAATTCCTTCTTTCACATGACGACATATGCCAGCTTATCAGCCACATGGGACACTGAACACTGCAGGAGACACAGATGGCAGTTTGGGGCTGATAGTCCTACAGCAATGGAACAGCACATTGTTTGCTGGCAGAATATATTGCCATTTTTGTGCTGATATCTGTGGAGTAATCATAGCAGTTCTCGGTCTTGGTAGTTACAGCTTCTCTCAGAACAGTCTTAGGAACTAATTTATTTTTACTTCCTTTAAAGTTCAGCTTCATGGTAACAAAAAATAAATACACTACAGTTGCGTAGGATGTGATGGGAAGATTTGAGTACTCTTCAATTTATGGATCTATGCAGGTACTTTGGCTACATCCTAACTCTATTTTGCAAAGAAATGTACAATTTACTTTCCTTGCCCTTTTATCTGAAGACCATGTAAAGGACAGGATGTGTGGGGTAGATACACTGTCCAACTATGACACCAGATGAGATCATCAGCATGCTGCAGGTTACTCTATGACACACACTAATGCACATTACCTATTCATCTTTTGATAGTGTACCAAAATAATCATGACAGCTTACTTTACTATTTGGGGACAAGTCTCTCTAATTTCTCACTATCATGAATTAACTGATCTCGAAATATTCAGGGTCCCCAAAGAAGGGGACTATCCTATACTGAAACTTTCATCCCTACATCACCTTTTTTTAATGTATTTGAAACTTATTTTTAAATTTATCGCAGTGCTGGCACCATCCTGAAGCTCCGTTGGCAATTTAGCACTCCTGCCAATTGGTCAGCATCACTCTGAGAGGGGAAACTGGGAGAAACCAGCTCTAAGTTTGTTGTTGTGCAGGTTTCAGATGCTGATCTCATTCATGTCAGGCACACTGGAAAACCGAAAAACTAACACTGCTTGGAAACATCCCTTCAAGATTTCACATTTATTTTCAGGGCTAAAGAATGACTGAAAAAATTCTCTTTAGCAAGACATCCTTCCCATTCTTGTTTTTGAACTTCAGGGCACTTTCATGGGTTATGACTTTCCTGGAAAACTAAGCTGGACCATGGACCAACCACAATGTTGATAGGCTCCCACTCATAGTTTAGGTCCTCCCAGCTAATATTCAAGCATGATTCATGGGGGAACATAGATGAAGGCCTGCTGCTAGTAGAGTCAATGGATAAGAACGGCTTATTTGATTGGGAGGAGAAAATGAAATTATGTCATTTCACTGACAGTTGCTTGGTGAGCCAGAGAATGCACGATGCTCTTTTTTTTTTTT
>VZRR01008552.1:33709-149094 GCA_013398015.1 Oreocharis arfaki | reverse complement strand
AACCAATAGGGAGAACGTGAGGAGTGGCCAAGACTAGAGGCAAGGGAAGGAGGGAGACCCCATGGAGAGGGCAGAAAGTGATCACTTAGAGGGGGTACAGCGCCACAACAAACACTCATTAAAGTAGCCGTGCTGTGGAAGGTGGCAAACTCTCAGTGTACTCTGTCCATGTGACTTGAAAAGTAAATGGAAACTATGAAACAAAACCTACACAGACAGCAGAGAAGCAGCATGGCATGGGAGGCATGCATTTTTCTCATTTTTCTCATTCATGCCTGGAGCTATCATACAATATAATTTGGACGAGGCTGCTAGATATCGCTGGTTTGTTTGTCTCTCTCTTCCACTCCAAAGTGGAGAAACCAGGCTTGTAGCCAGAAAGAGATCAAATGGTCGCACTCGATGATCCTAAAGATCTTTCCCCAGCCTAAGCAGTTTTATAATTCTAAGGAAGGCACATATATTTCCTTTCTCTGGCTAACTGCAGGCTCAGGGATTCAAGGAGAAAAGTAGTAAACAGGTGGAAAAGCAGCATAAGGACTTTGCATGTAAAGCACTGCAAACAATGAAGAATAAAATGGAAAAAAATGTTTGAAGACTATGAGATCTCTCAAATATGTGAGAGGCAGAGAAATAGGCTGGATTTCTTCAAGGGTTATGCAGCATCTACCACAAACTACTTTTTTTTCCTCTTAGCATCTTTTCTGAGAAAAACAAGCCTACAGATCGATCATTATACTTATTTTTTGTAATATCTCCCACTCACTTATCTTAATTGCTCTTTCCCCAGTGGTAAACATTTTAATCAGGAACATGTAAATGAACACTTCGGTCCATATTCCTGTCTATGTCTATTTCCTATGCTAAATAAGAAATAGAGGATGCGGTGCCAGCGAGACATGGTTTTAGTCTTTGTGTTCTGACTCTTTTGGAAGACTGACCCAATCTCCAACACCAACTGGGATGCTTGAAGTTCAGTGTAGTTAAAATCTGCCTTTGCAGAGCAGAGATGTATCCTAAACCCAGAACAAGGTGTGTTAGACCTTGCTGGACAAGATCAATGCCTTTGTCAGGGAGTCCTTAATACACACTATTTGAAGTTCCTGCTCAACTTTGCTTCTTTTTTCCCTTGGACCAGCATGTAATACACAAAGCAACTGCAGCTGGCACCAGATTCCCCCCTCACCCCTTTTCTTGTAAAGAAACACAATACCCAGAGGTTCTGAAGGCTATTCTTCCATCAGCTAGGCTTGAGTTAGCCTTAACAGACAACACCTTCACGGGTGCAAGCAGATGAGAAAGAAGTGGCAACTCTTCTGGGGTTACATGAAGAGGAGCTCTCTGTGTGGCACTCTGAGATTTCACCACAAACCAGCAGGTCAGAGCTCATAGAAGGGCTCTGGATAGCTCTTCACTTCTCAAGCCAGTGCAGGATGGTGCAATGGTTCCTCATTTCCTCTTGCAAAACAGCCCCACCTCTCCCATCCGCCAAGCTGAGTTTGGGAGTTATTTTGGCAGCTGGCACCACCAGCGGCCGAGTGCACACACCCTGGCCTGAGGCTGCCAGAGGGCTCCCAGCCCAGCCACAGCCCAGCCAGGATGGCCCCACAGTCTGTCTAGACCTCTGCACAGCAAAGGACTCTCAGAGCAACACGGATTAACCATGTAGGGTCCAGGAGAGCAACTCGGAGGGTGCTACACAGCTCTGCACTCTTTACAACTATCTGAGATGCAGCAAGATAGCTGAAATCCCAAACAGCATCTGCTTTTAAAGCTCTATATTCTGTTACCAAGTGGGCTATTAATTGTACCCCAGTGACTAGTTGTAGAGGCAGTACCCAGTCTCTCTAGCTAAAGCAATAAAAATAACCTAATCACTTCTCTGGTTTTCTCCCTCAGAAAGCTTCTGTGCATTAACTCAATCCATCATACAAAAGATTTCATTTTGTTTCTGCATTTCAGCCCTAAAAGGAGGCTGTCAGTCTTTTATGATAAAAAAATAATTGCCTCCTTCAACAGTGGTCCCATTTAAATGGATCTTTTAAAGAAACATCTTGGGTGTATTTTTCCTTTCTTTCACCCTGACAAGAAGAAATAAAGCATTCCTCAGCCCATTATTCTCTCCTTCTTCTAAATTCATGTTTAAAAAAAAGCTAGCCATGTTTATTATCTCTCATCTTTTATAAGCAGTTGTTTATTCAGTTAGAACTTGATACAAAGCTAATGGAAGTCAGTATGCTTTTTGAGCTGTCTTAATCAAGTCTTAGATGAGGCAACACAAAAACACAGTGTCAGTGTGACATATTTTACTATAATGTTAGTCGTTGATGTTCTAAATCAATAAATGATTGATTTTTTTTCTCTATACTAGGTGGAATTGGTAGCAACTCCTGCTAGGAATCTAGCCTGGCATGTTAATGATAAGATAATGATATGATAAAACTCTTTTAAAAATTACCCATAATAGGAATTGTCAACTTCTGCATGTATGAAAAGCTTCAGACTCAGTTGGACACTGGATGATGAATAGGTGTGGAAAATTTGACATGGCAAGATCCAGCCACCCACAAAAGTGAGTGTGGGGAAAGAACAGTGTTTTGTACATTTTTTCAGACTTCTAAAACCTGCTCTTAAATCGAGAGGTTCAGACAAGTCACTTGAAATCTAAGGGGAGATGAGTGGCTTACATGTGAAAAATCTCCTGCATTTTTCCGTCTGATATGATCCAGTTATAAGCCTTTTAGAAACAGTGATTTCACCTGTTTAGAAATCGATAACTGTCTAAAAACTGCACCCTTCCTGCACATGTTCCTGGTGGAAGCTGCAGAGGGCAGGGCAAGATTTCAGTTTCACCTGGGCACAGCAGAAAAAGAAAATGGAACTGGGGCAGCCAGGTCTGCGAAAGGACTCCAGGGTGAGGGTGGAAAGGGACTGTGGGCAAAGGGAAAAGGGAGTGGAAGGAAAGACCTTGTGTGGTAGCACAGGAAAAACAAGCCTATGAGGGGAGAGGAAAGGTAGAAAAGGGCAGTTTGCAAAGTGGTTCCTGGAAAGGAACAGGGAATAAGAATGGTTTGGGAGAGAAACAAAAGATGGGCAGCCTGAGGCTAAAAATGGCGAGATGAAGAGGCCGTGGGTTGTCTTTTCCCATCAGACAATCAGTGTATTTTCCAGCAGTCATGGAATCCTAGAATCATAGAATGGTTTGGCTTGCAAGGGACCTTAAAGATCATCTAGTTCCAAACCCTCTGCCATGGGTAGGGACACCTCCCAATAGAGCAGGTTGTTCAGAGCACCATTCAACCTGGCCTTGAAAACTTCTGGAGCATCCACAACTTCTCTGGACAACCTGTTCCAGTGCCTCACCACCCTCCCAGGAAAGGGTTTTTTTCTTCATTTCTAATGTAAACCTACAGTTTTCAGTTTGAAGCCATGTCCCTTTTTCCTATCACTACATGTTCTTGTAAATAGTCTATTTCCACCTTTCCTGTAGGCTCCCCTCAGGTGCTGGAAGGCTACAATTAAGTCACCCGAGGCCTGCTATGAGAGCTTGTCCAGCTCACCCTGGACTGCAAGTACCTATTGATATCACTGAATTTAAGAGGAACATCCCTGCCTAAGTAGGGTAGTAAACTATGCTCCAGTATGGGATTCAAACACAAGCTTCAAATCACATGCAGGTTTCATCTTATGCTTCTCTTCACCTTGCCATCACTAGGAGAAAAGACCCATCGCTATGTTTCCTGCAGAGCTCCAAAGCGAGTGGCTCTGAGGTTCTTTTTCCTTACTCTTACCTAGTGCTGTCTTTTCTAGCATTAGAAAGACAGCAGAAGGGTCCCAGTGGTGGACACAGCTCATGGGTAGCTCTGGGAAGGGTGCCCAAAGAACAGGAACATGAAGAGAAAGGCTTGTTCTGGAAAAGTGGAGAGTGTGAGAACACAAAAGTTGAGAGAGGCTTGAAAAAGGGTCAGGGAGGTCTGATTTGGGCACTCTGAGTGCACACACACACACAGTGTGTTGCATTTTTTCCTGAGATTTCCCAAACACAAAAGTATGTGCATGTGTTGCACAGTACAGTATCTCTGGGAAGTGACTAAGTGGTCAGAACTTGCATAAAAAATCTGATTCTTTCCAGAAACATGTACCTCTTTTGGGTTTTTCAGTTGCATGGCAATGGTTGATGTTTCTGTGCAGTGACTATAAAATAGCAGACAAATATGCATTACGAAGAAAAGGTGTCTTCTTCGGCATTACTGAGAGAGGTAAGAGTTTATGTGGCAACAGCAACCTAACTGTCTTCACATGAAGGGTCTGACGTACTCAAATGGCTTTTGCTGTTGAAGACTAATTTTCTTTTCTTAATAAGATACACTTGTGTCACCAAACAGCATAGAATATAGTGTTAAGAAAGCCTCATTCCAGTGCTTCGATTATTTATCCAGCATTCTCCTACAAATTAGTGCATTTTTAAAATCCTGGTTTAAAGGCATCGGTACTTAGCAGACAGTTAATTACAGTGCATTGCCAAGCAGCCAAAGCAATGTTCATATCAGCAGCTACATGAACAACACGGCACGGCCATAAAAGGAAAATACTCTATAGAATTGACATGACATGTCACTCATGTGACAGAATTCCCAGCATAGCTACATACTAGGAAGACAAGCAGAATCCTATGTGATAGCTGTACTCTTCTCTGCTTTCAGTCTAGCATTAGCCTGGTTTTTATAACCTGCATCCAGAGATGCTGTTGGAGACCATTTCAAGCAGCTAACCAAATAGCTGCAACTTTATTTTATTAGCAAGTGCCATTTGCATTGCTGCAAACCTAGAACAGGGGAGTCCGGGGAACAGTCACTTAGAGGAAGTCAATTCACCCTGTGCAGCCTAGGAAGCTCCTGTAGGTCTTCTGTAATTAGTAGTAGAAGCACTTCTGCTTTGAATGACAATTCTTATGTGCCACTACTCTGATAATGGACTCTTCCACCGAGATACTTTTGTACTTGAAGAGCAAATGCAGTTAAACGCAGCAACAACTCTACTGTGGAATGTCACAGAACCACAGAATGGTTGAGGTTGGAAGGGAACTCCTCAGTTCATCTAGTCCATTCCCACTTCTCAAGCAGCATAAGGTAGAGCTGATTGCCCAGGACTCTAACCTGTTTCTAGATAATTCCAGGGATGGAAACTCCACAGCCTCTCTAGGCAACCCATTCCTGTATTTGACCTCTCTTGCAGTTTCTGGTGTTCAGATTGATTTTTTTTTTTAAATTTNATTCCCACTTCTCAAGCAGCATAAGGTAGAGCTGATTGCCCAGGACTCTAACCTGTTTCTAGATAATTCCAGGGATGGAAACTCCACAGCCTCTCTAGGCAACCCATTCCTGTATTTGACCTCTCTTGCAGTTTCTGGTGTTCAGATTGATTTTTTTTTTTTTAATTTGTGCTCATTGCCTCTTGTTCTGTCCCTTAGCACTGCTGAAAAGATCTTGTCTCCCTTTTGTTCATGGGCACTAACACACACTGATAGAATCCACTCAGCCTTCTCTTCTTCAGGCTGAACAATCTCAGCTCCCTCAGCCATTCCTCATAGGAGAGATGCTCCATTCTTTTCACCACCTTTGTGACTGTTTGCTGGACACCTTCCAGGGTGTCTATGTCTCGTGTTCTGGGAAGCCCAGAACTGGACCCAGTACTTTAGGTATTTCCCTGCCAACCCTGAGAGGGAGGACCGTTTCTATCAACCTGAGGGCAATGCTAGTGCTGTCCTGTCAACCTGCACCACAAAGGCACATTTCTGGCTCGTAGTCAGCTTGCTGATCCTCACATAGTTTTCTTCAGAGCTGCTTTCCAGCTTGGTGCCCCCCAGCACACACTGATGCTCAAAGTTATTCCTCTTCAGGTCTGGGACTTGGCATTTCCTTTGCTGAACTTCACAATTCGTCTTTGCCCAGTTCTCCAGCTTATCTAGGTTCTTCTTAATGTGAGCACACCATGTGGCACACCCACCATTCTTCCCAATCTTGTGTTGCTTGCAGTCTCACTATGGGTGCACTCTGCTCCACGGTCACTTGTGGGGGTTATTAGTTGAATATTATTGGCCTCAGTATTGACTCCTGGAGTACATTTCAAGTGATTTGCCTCAAAATGGGCTTTATCACAATGACTGCAACCCTCTGGGTCTGACCATTCTGCCGGTTTTCAATGCCCCTCACTGTGTACTATTTAATGTGCATCTTGTCAGCTTGTCTGTGAGGATGTTGTGATGCAGTGTCAAAAGCAATACTGCTCGTTTTCCCATCATGCACCAAGCTAGTCGCCTCATGGAAGAAGACTGTCAGGTTGGTTAAACACAATTCCCCATTTGTAAATCTCTGCTGGCCTATCCTGATCACCGTTTTCTCTTTCACGTGTCCAGAAGAGGTTTTCAGGGTTAGTTGCTACAACATCTACCCAGGGATTGAGCTAAGATGGACCAGCCTACAGATCCACAGATCCTCCTTCTTTCCCTTCTTGAACATTCCATTACCTTGCAAACATAATCAAGAGTGGCTTTACAGTGACATCAGCTAGCTCCTTCAGCACTTGTGCATACAATCTCTCAGGCCCCATGGACTTCAGGATGTCTGGTTTGTTTAAGTGTTCTCTAACAGGCTTCTATTTCACCGAGACTGAGTCCTTCATGTTACATACTTTCAGGGGACTGAGATATTCTAATATTATTTATTATTCATTATGTAAACAAATACACATACACATACACATATATAACATTTATTTATAATAAGTATTGGCCAGATACTTAAAGCTGTAGAGGTGTTCATTTTTTATTAAAGTTATCTATTCTATCCAATATATATATATGTCTTGGTGGGGGGATTGAGATTAGGTTTTCTGCTGACTAAGGGATCCCTAAGAGATAGGCTGCCAAAAGCCTTAAGAAGAAACATCAGGAGAAAAGTCTGAGGAAATGAGCAGGTTGTGAGAGGTAAGATCTGAGTTTCCCTGCACTACCAAAACAATGAGAACTTTTTCAACCACTTGACATGAAAAAGAAAAAATTTTTTTGTTGTTGTTACTGTTGTTACAATCAGCTTTCCTTTCCCTCATTTATTTTCATGGACTAGATCCAGGGGTCCTTATACACTCCTTAGGCTCAACACCTTGCAGTCAGGGCAGTGCTGGCCAGACGGTGAACAGTGATTCAACCCAGCTTTCTGGAAATTCATATTTTCCAGTCATGTACCAACAGGTGCATTCATGAAAATGAAAATTTTGAGCACATTAGTCTGGCATTTCATAGAAGCAAATTCAAAAAGCAATTTTCAGTGTTATAAAGTCATCTTCCTATCCTGCAACCTGAGCTACAGGGCATCAGTATACACCCTTGTACAACACCACTGATTTCAACTGAGGTTTTCCATGGCTGTAGAGTCAGCTCACATAAATGAAACAACAAGATCAAAGCCAATGCTGGAAAGGCTCAGGCTATCAATTATGATGAAGTATAATAAATGGAGGACCCAGTGACATTTCATTTTAAGACACACATGTAATTGTCAGGGCTCAGTGACATGACACTATCAAAAGTGATATGACTCTTCTGAAAAGCGTAGCTGCTTGATTATTTTTCCCTCTTGTGAGTTGTTGCATCTTCCAAAAGCTCTGAGCTTCTTTCTAAGATGTCGTTTCTTCTCCAGGCATAGAAATCAGTTTGTTTGTGGACTGCCCTTCTAATCAGAAAAACAAGCCACAGATGTTCTTGAAAGAGCACTGAATTCTGTAACTAAGCCTCTACTCACTGAAAACATACCTCACTTGGAAAGGCATCAGGAGAACTGTTCCACAGCTCAGCTGTTTACAAGCAGCCCTCCATTCACTCCCGTCTCTGGGACCAGATGTGACAACAATACCACAGACTGCTTGCTGTTCTCTGCTTGCCTTTTGTGCTCATGCTCCCAGAGTCCTTTCTTGTCACTTTTGAGGCTCAAATTTGTGCATGAATGGCTCCACTCCCGGACCACAGTAAGTACTCCTCGCAGTATTGAGATGTCTCTCATCTCACAACTAATCAAATCCTTTTTCCGGGGCAGCTAATTGCAGAGCAACTTGCTATTAATATGTGTCAAGTTTTTACAAGACAGCTGGCAATTAATCCTGGATCCTGAGATGCCCAGTCAGTTCAAAGTGTGCTGAAGAAATTTCAAGGAAATAATGGCAGTGGCAAATTCAGGCCTTAAAAGAACATATGTTTAACACAGATGGTATGTATTCAAACATTCCATTTGTACAGTTGAATCCACTTTTAGAGTCCTCAAATATAGCCGCCTTTTACTTACACTGTAAGAAAGTCAGAATTCCAGATTTCCATTTGCACATCAAAACAGTTATATTATAGCCAGGTGTCATGCATATGATGAACTTGTTCTGTTTAAAAACAAAACCAGACTGTTATAATGGGATCCCATTGTATCTGTGAAATTAATCTGTCTTAATACTAAGGAAGAGCATCTGTTTTTAATGGAACAAAAATACTTCAGCCAGTATAGCAAATAACACTGTAAAGTTTCCAGACTTTCCACAGAAGGGATTCCTTGGTAAAGGTGACTTAGGCTTCCCATGCTTCCACTTTGAAGACTGTGATTCAGGCATTTCCTAGGAGAGAATAATTCTATTAGCTTTGTGTTGATAAATTGAAATGTTAAAAAGAAAGGAAACAGTAAAGACCTCTATACGAAGCAATTTCAATTTAAAGTTGCAAAGTTGAAGGGCTCATGAAACAAGGCACAGCAAATTAGAAATTGAAAGATTATATTCTCTACTTCCTTTATAATACCTTTCACAACAGCCTTTTACATAATTGTGCATTAGGTCCTTCATAAACTATTCCCTGTTTGAGCACCATTAGACTTGAAGCGTATTTGTAACCCTGGGATAACATAGGTTCTCATTTGACCACCATCCCTGCTGTCTTCGGAAGAAAGATTACATCACTGTGAGCATAACTGGCTACTGAGTGTGACAGACATTTTAATAGGATGAAAGATTAAAAGCCTGTTCGGAACACTCACTGTAAGATCTGTTGCTAAGATCTTTATGCTTTCCTCTTAAGAAACCTTCTATTATGGTTCCTACATACCATGCAAGCAACCGAGGTTAGGTCCCTCAAGAGGGAAGTGGGAATATTCTATCCAGACCCTGCTTCTACAAAAACTGTCAGGCCTAGCATTATTCTTAGGTTGGAGCATTGGAGTCAATTAAATTATGACAATTGTCCTGTTGTGCACAAGTGTTTGCAGGATTGAAGGCTGCTGATAATGGCAGCAGAAATGAGAAGTTTCGAGGATGAAAGCAGTTTCAAGGGACACCTTAAATTAAAATTGCTTTAAATTGACAAATCATTTTTACATAATTTCATTTTAAATGAAACATCTAATTGGTTTTCAAATAGACTGCACAACTTTCAAACCAGCAGCATTTCTTACTCCAGGCACTTGCAAATATTTTAAAGTTTTATGAGTGTGGAGCTATTCTAAACATTTTAAAGTGTTTGAGATATTTTATTCTTGAAAATGGAAGTGAATTAATCTGTGTGTTCAAACAGGCAGTTCAAAGACATATTGAAACAATTTGTAGCAAACAAAAAGGCTCACAATGAAATAAAAAGCCAGTAAGTATAAAAACACAAACTATTTGAAAACAAAATAAATGGAGCCAATGTTTTATCATCACTATTAGACAATTGGAAGGAACTTAAAGGAGTGCTTCCTTTTACTACAATTTACTTGACTAACCTCCCCTGACATTGGTTTTACCAGCCCTTCTCTCCTTTCTCTTCTTCTACCCCTAGGCCTTTGTCTCTGGAATGAAATGTTGTAAGTTATGCCACAAAGGCACACTTACCCTGGAACTGGTTTTCACCAGCTTCCTCACAAGCAAAACCGGAAAATGATCCCGGAATGAAAGTGTTCATACCAGTATGAAATCACTCAGATAAAGTTGCACCGTGAATTCCAGAGAAAATTTGTTTTTCTTGTCTAGACCAGACCTAAATTTTGTCAATTTTTCTTCAGAAACTAGTACCCTACTGTGGTTTTCACTTCACCTTGTTTTAGATGTTTAGAAGTCAGATATTAAAGTGCAAGTTATTCAGGCTTACCTCCCTTTATAGATAATTTAAAAAATTTTAAAAAAAAGAAAAAAAACTAAGTCAGAGAGAATGAGCAGTTATCCCCTGGTATCAGCTTGAGTACCATTTTCAGATTACATGGCTCACCTTCACTAGGAGCCTGTTTATAGGTATACCTGTGAGGGAACTGATACTCTCTAACTTGGAACTACCATCTATGTGGAAACATACAAGGTTTAAAACACCTAAATTTAGAAGACCCTGGAGAGCATCCTAGAGGCTCATTACAACAGTCTCAAGCCCATTTTCAGCTAAAGACTCGATCTAAGACTCAGTTCAGCTAGTTCATATGTACCCCTAGACAAACTGTCCAGCACCCCTTTCAGATGCATGCGGTTACCTGGGACTGGCAGATACAATACAGACCTGTTTGTCCTGCTTGTGTCAGGAGAGGCAGCTGTAGGCCAGCTGGCACAGCCTAGGACATCTCTGGCATTAGATGTCTATGTTTAGACTGCTGAATCATGCCCCAAGCAGCATGTCTGCTGTATTTTCCCTCCGGATCCCATTGACTAAACCTCTGTTGACAGTAGTGGGAGCTTAGACAAGTGGCCCAGGGGTGACACCTGCATTACATAACCACAGTTTGGGCATCTTAGGCCCAAACTGACACCCACCTACCACTTTAAGGTGAGATTCTCTCTGTTCCTCAATTTGATCTCAAATGCTAGAATCATCTTCACCATGTGCTTGTGGATCTAATTGCTTTCCCTGATGTCTCTGTATATTTCCTACCTTAACCATGACATCCTGCTGCTTAAATGAGTTTTTCTTACCCTTCCTTTTTGTCATAACTGAGAAAACCTTTGTCCTCCCAATTTCTGTGGTGTGGTTCAAATAGGTCCTTCAAGAATAAAACAGAATCTGCATAGGTGTGTAATGGTATCAGGGCACAGTCTCAGTCTCATTAACTAGGCTGGGGTCAAGGCCCACAGATGCAGAAATCGTGGTGAAGCCTGGCCTCTAGACAGATATTTGCTGTTGATACAAAGGTGTGGCTTTCACTGCATAATCATGATATCTAACATCAGGGCAAACATTAATTTTTTCTGAACTAAGCTGTCTGAAGTAAATCACAATGGGAGGAAGTGGGGGATGGATACGTTGTTGACCACCGCCTTGCACATGTCTTTGCTTAGGATTTTTCATGTAAGAGCTGCTGCCCATCTTAGTTTCAAAACCTGTCACTTCACCTGCCTACCCCAAAATCAGCAGAGACAGAGTTTTGCTGTTGTCTTGCCTTACAACTTCTTCTAGGAGCTAGACTGCACTTCCCTCACTATTCTGTCTCACCTGATAAAAGAGTATTCTTTCTTACTTTTGTTCATTACATGGTCTTGCAACTCTGATCTCCTTTCCACTATAAACATACGTTAAAAAACACTAACTCATATACATAGTTGAAGTAGAAAGACCTAATGCCTAAAAAGGCATCACTTCCTCTGTTGCTTCACCAAAAGGTTTTTTCCCTTTTCCTTTTATAAATCATGCAAAAAGTTCCATGCTTCCACGCTTGCAAATGCATATGCACATGAAAAAAGTTAATCACATCACGACTCTCATTTGAAATCAAAGAGATCATCGATGTGCTTGCAAGATTACAGTTTTCAGTGTCTTACAGAAGTATAGAATCATTTAGGTTGGAAAAAACCCATAAAATCATCCTCAAATATGTTTACCCTCTCATTAGTCTCCAGAATGCTATGTGCGTTTTGAAAGTAGTTCAGCACCTGCAAGATTTATCTTACAAGACTGTAATCAGTGGAAAGGACCATTAGCTGAGCAACAGCAGGTTAAAACGAACACAAATTGTGATGCAATAGTTGTTATTTCTAATCAGCCCTGATGTGAAGGAGTGAATTTTATTCCATTTCCTAGCATTTGGCAGTTTCACCTTGTGACTTTGTGTCTTACACAGTTAGCAGAACAGAATGGCAGCTTCAGTTGTGAAGTTATTGTAAATGTTATTCAATAACAAGCTAATTTGTCGTTGTCCTGCTGAAATGGAACTCTTGGTTCTCAAGGGCGTTTATTGTGATTGTGATCTGTTGCATTCATGTTTTATGTTTGGTTAATCTAGTGAGCACTGCAACTTGACTTGTCCTCTTCAAGAGAGTGGTGTGATCATAACTCAGCCCTGAAGGCTGGGGTTATGGTCTAAAGACTCTCAGAAAACGAAAATAGGTGATATTTCCTGTGGGTAAAATCACTGGTGTTATACTACTGAAGTTTGGCTCAGTACCAAGCAAGTCATGAAGAGAAGAATTCTGGCAAAAAGATTAAAAAAACCCAAACAGACCCAAACAACCTCTCACTGATGTGAGCGAACATACCAAAGCCAGCAGAAAGGCAAACAGGGCTTGTGAGGATCTTACTCTCAACTTGAGAGATTTTCCTGAGATTTCAAACTGGCTGCAAAACTCTTCTATTAAGTGAAGCTACTTCCTCAGCAAAGTCCCAAGCCCAATGAGAAAAAAATCTATAATCTCTATTTAAAAAAAAGGCTGCTGCTTATTGATCAAATCAGTCATACAACTGCTAGTCATATAACTAACTTACAGTGGACCTGCGTGACATGACTGTGTATTGTAGAAGCAAGAAGTGAAGCGGAGGAGAGAAGCCAGGAGAAAGGATCCAGTGAGAAACACAAGGGTGTGGAGCAGGGAGCTACACCCAAAGCCTACGAATCAGCCAGATGATTGGAGCCTCATCCAGCCCTCCCTTATTTCAATGTGGGTTTTTTTGCTTTGTGAAGGGGTTTTTTGGTCCACTTCAACAGAAGTCACACAGTGGTACTTCTGCAAGTGTGAGTGACCCTGTGCACTCTCTCACACTGAGAAACTCAGACTGTCTGCAGGGTGTCGTGAACCAGTAAGACAGGCATGACTGTCCTCACGCTCACCAGAAACATGAAGCAACAGACTACTGAATAGCTAAGCACACTGAGTTTGGTTTAAGCTGCAATAGTGAAGAATAGCAGGTATTCATTTAACCTTAATTGCTTCTGAGCCCAAGGATTTGGCTTTAAAGAAATCATAAATGTTTATGTCTTGTGACAGACATTTCAGAAGTGTCCAGGCTGCACGTAGACGGGATCCAGCTAACTCAGGCTAGCTGCTCAAGTTCAGAAATAACCTGCTTGCTCCTCAGTCCCACATCAGAGCCAAGGGTTTGACAAAGGCTTTTTGACTGCACGCCTAGGCTCCAGCCGACACCAGCACATTACTCCAGCCTGCCTGTAACTTAACTGGCTTCAGCTGGCCTGCGGAAAAGCACCTTGAAAATTCACTCCCAATGCTTTCTTTTCCCAGCTAAGGATAACAGAAGTGACAATGTTACATGATGTCAATGAGATATTTATAACCAGCCTATTAACTAATTTAAAGAGCAGCCTCATTCATGTGGTTCTTGCACACTCCCAGCCTGTTTCCTGGGCTGGGACTAAAGACTGCCATTCAAGTCAAATGGGTTTGGTCTCAAGAGTAAACTCGGAGTTAATCGAAGCCTAAGCACCCCCCACTTCTCCAGCTTGCCTTCCACCCACACTGTGGATGTGAACCAGTTTTGGGCTCACTACATGGTTATAGTCATGTTCAAACATCAGTGTGGGAGTATCAACTAATCTTTGGTTTTAAATCAGCTCTTTCTACACACGGCTCCAGTTTCGCTGTGGCTTGGAGATCTGGTTGTCATGTTGCAACCTTTCCAGTGTCTCTCGAAGAAGCTGGAGGGAAGAGTCCAGAATCTATCAGTATAATTTTAATGTGGGTTTGTATTGGGTCTGACCATCCCGTCTCTTCTAACCAGCATTTTATTACCTAGGACCATTTTCTACCAAGCTGGATTTATTTGGTTACATGCATGATGCTTTCCAACTGGCTGGATTCACAAGTGTCCAAAGTAATTCAAGTCAGGTGGCTCTGCTTTGTAGGTTCTCTCTTTGTCAGGGTGAAGATGGACACTAGTAAGGGCTTTTGATACCCTGGTGGGAAAAGGGTGGCTCAGGTGTCTGGCAGAGACATCCTGGGCTACCAAAGCACAGCATGTCTCCATACAGGGACTATGGTGATTGCCTCTCAATGTTTTTCCTAGAAAGTTGATGAGGGAAGAAGTCCTGGGTTTTCTAATCTGGACCCCAGTTCTGCAAGAAAAAGAAAATCAGGCTGAGGAAGGAATGAAAAATTTTACAACATCACTGTCCAAACCAAGGGGATGCTAGAAGGGTGAGATGAACCTTGAGGGTCTTCACAGAATACTTTTTTGTGGAGTTCTATATTCTCCGTTCCTGGGTGTGTTTGGTTTACTCTCTTGCCATGCCCCCAGCCCTACATTTAACTTGAAACCAGAGCTTTACCAGCTGACAAGGAAGGTATCTTGGTAATTAGGGGTCCAGAAAGGCTGTGGCCCCAGCATTGTGGTCTCAAACAGTGAGTATATGGATCCCACTGGCTTAGACATCAGATATTGCTTCCGAGGCTGAACCCCATTCTGTGATGCTGTCCAGATTCAAGGGTCTTTGAAGCATACAGGCTTTTGTATCCCATTCATGATGTATTCAGTGAGAAGCATTTAAAAAATGATAGGGTAGATGTTACAAAAAAACTGGAAGAAGTGAGCACGGAAGTATATACTGAAGGTACAGCAGGAGAAACTACATGCACAAATAGTATGCTGAGGTTGGAAGGGATCTCTGGAGTTCACCTTGTCCATGTTTTAGCTGTATTATAGGAAATAATTTAGGAGCTTTTACAGAAAGGACCTCACTTTTTTAGGTGGTGGCAATAAATAAATGACATTAGATGCTTTTCCTGGGAGTCAGAAAATGTGCTAGTGGTTACATTTGGGAGAAGTGTTAGCTAAGGTAACTACAGAGACCCTAAAATATTCATAGAAGGTGACAATAAGAGAGTTGCCAGGTTAGAGCTCTTTTTGCTGGACAAGCAAATATTCACTGCAGATTTAGAGTATTTATGCTTGTATATCAATTATCATGACTGGGTTAGATATATCTGACCACAGCACTGCTACTAATCAGCGTTGTATTTTATCAAGCTTTAAATAGCAATTTTTTAATGTTTAAACTAATTGGCAACATTGTAGACTGGAATGTATATATAGAGCAAGAAATGCTTTCAAAAAGCACATGAGAAACTGCTTAAGAACTAGTTCTTGGATGCTAAATAGAGAACTGTGATTGAGAAACCGTAAAAAATTCAATGGATTAAAAAGAAAAAGATGCAGAGAGATAATTAAATCCTTGAAATAAAGATTTAGAATCTGAGAAGAAAAAATAAAAAAAGTCAGTTACCATAGGTTTTAACTTTAAAATGGCAGAAGCAGAAGTTGAAGGAATCAGTGAAATGTCACCAGTCACAGTGAATGACCACTAGAATTCCAAATTATAACAGAGCTTTTAAAAAAAAGAACAAATTGGAAAGAAAATACACTCTCCGAGTCTCAGGTCCATCACAGGATATTGGTGATGAATTGTAAAGAGTAATAGAAAAAAAAAGGTAGAACTCTTAACTTGGTCCTATATTTAAGAAAAAGCATTGAAATATTCTGTTGACAAATTTGCCATTTACAGTAAAAAATGAGCAAAAGTGTCTGCTGTATTTAAATGCTTTTGAGTCAATAAAGTGTAGGTTGATTTATGTCTGTGGTCAAGACACATGGGGTCTGGGTGACTGCCCCAACCAGGATTTATCACCAGCGCGTGTTTAGATGGGAATCACGTCACGACAGGAATAATATTCTTCACGCTCCTACATCTAATATTGTTGATTAGAATAATGGAATCATAAAGCAGTTTGTGTTGGAAGGGACTCCTGGAGGTGCCTCCTGCACCTCTGCTCCAAGCAGGGCCAGCTGTGAGGTCAGACCAGGTCACTCGGGGCTTTGCCTGGCCAGGTTTCATAATCCCCCAAGGATGGAGCCTGCCCAGCCTCCCCGTGCAGGACCGGCCTGTCCTCATGGAGGAGGTTTCAGTGCCCAGCCTGAAGCCCTCTCATTTCNTCTTTCTGCACTGGGCCACCAAACTGGTGGTGCCCAGATGGGCTCTGACAGTGAGTGCTGGGCACAGGGGACCTGCCCTGAGCTCCTCGTTGTGCTCCTGCTGTTGCAGCCCCAGATGCTGCTGCCTGGCTTTGCTACCAGCTGCTGCACAGCTCGCTCGTCCAGAGCCCCTTACCCAGAGCTGTCCCCAACCTGCATGATTGCAAGAGATTCTTCCTTTTCAGGTGCAGCTCTTTGCATTTGGTTTCTTGAAATTCATAGGGTTCCTGTTGGCCCATTCCTCCAGCCTGTCTAGGACCCTCTGAAATGGAGAATATTGGCTGACCACCAGCAATTTGGTATTATCTGCAAACCTGGTCAGAGCGTGCTCTACAACCTCTTCCAGGTCACTGAAGCAGCAGAGGTCCTGGGATAGACTCTATGGTAGCTACCCTGTAGCATATTCCAGGCATAAAAATGATCCCCTGACCCTGAGACTCAGAGCCTGACCATCCAACTGGTTTGTTACTGCTCTGATTGTCCACCCATCCAGACTAGAACATTGCAGGAGACAATGTCAAATGTTCATTTGTTCACATGGATATGTTTTTCATACCATTTCAGAAATTCACTCAGGTCATGGTTGCATTCAGCTGTTTAGTTGCAACAGAGTTTAAGGTAATCCCATGTACTTCCCTTACCTCCCAGGTAAGTTGGATTCTGAACAGAAGGCTTCTGGTTCACAGTTTTGGTCTTAAAATATTTAATCTGCACCAGAACTTCATAGTTCCATGTGCCATGGCCTTAGGTATCTGTGGGTCACAAAGAGCAGTTCAGGACTGACTTTTTGGAACTTCATAGTACACTGGTAGTATTCCTATGACATACTCAGCAAAGGCATGCTGTGACCAGAGTAATTTTTTCCCATTTTGCCAAGGATGTGTCTCTCCTCACACATCTTTTTCTCTGTAGAGCATTACTGACTCAGAACCATTTTGTCCAGAGTTCAGTTACTTGAGCACAAGTCGCAGTCTCTTCACCCAGTATGTCTAGCAATCATTCAAAGAACAGTCATGATAAAATCAAGGACTCTACTAACGACACAAAGACTTGGTATTAATAAAATGGAATGGAACAGAAAGCGATGTAAATGGAAAAGATGATGGTTGTTTACATCCTTAAAGATATTTTCCTTGTGGAGTATATGAGTACTGGTTGAGTTGAGTGCTTTGCTATCTACTGATTGTTAATTAAGTACCTTCCAGGCAATGTTTTATTATTTTTACTTTTTCCATCACTGACCCTGGCTTCTGTTCTCTTCTGCGCTCCATGAGCATTCCTCTGGGTAATGAACTTTATTGGACTAGATTTATGTGACAGTGACCTACTGTCATGCTGATGGAAAATTCATTATAGTTTGGGATTAGTTGCTAATCTTTGGGATTATTAAAACTATACCACTTGGACATTCTTGTTTTTGTTTTAATTGCCAGAGTTATGAACAAAGGGCACAGCCAGTCTAGCATCTGGTGTACGTGTATAATTTCTTATGATCATTGACAGACAAATAAATACAAGTTATTTTCAAAGTGACCTTCTCCTTCCATCCGTATTAAAATGTTCTGACAAAATTCATAATTGACTGAAGTCTTTTTATAGCAGCAATGAACATAATGACCAGGGACAGAGTTTCCAGGCTGCCATGTCTCTGCTCAGTGTCCTGTCATAGCCGTGGCTCCAGTTGGGCTACATGCAATCGGGGTAGCGCCTGTGCTCTGGCAGAGTGCAAAGACTCAGCAGCCTCCTTCCACTGCGGGGATTTGACTTCACAGTGGATAGCATTTCTAGCTGGAATAACGATGCTTTGGAAGTATCGAGTAAACCCCAGCTGGCCATATGTCCTATTGCTCACAGAACGAAGTGGAGACCAAGCCATTAGCAGTAGTCAATGGACAATTTATTTCTAAATTCTAGAAAAATCCTGCATGTTCTCTCCATCATACATTACTAAATGATTTTGATTTTTAATACAGTTTGCCATTCTTGCTTCAGCCTATGATAAGAAGAAACCAGATTCATGATAAACATTTAACCTTTATTGTGAGCTTCCTGGCAACTGCACCTATTGAAACAACTTCTTGCTACTTCACTATAATACAAACCCCCTTGAGTTCCTGAGGGCAATGAAATGCCTTCCTTCCAATTCCTGGAAGATTGAACAGTGTAATAGGAGCTTCAGCCACCTGCCACAAAGAAAGAAAACATAGGACTGCGAATAGATTGCAATTTAACCTCTATTTTTTTTTCTTATTCAATGCATCTTCACTTTCCTCTGAAAGTATGTAAGGACTACAATACCATCTAAGAGGATACTAATGTGGAAAGAAAATAAAATTTTTACTTACTAAAAGAAAAAACATTGCTCTTCTTTGGCAATATGCCCACCTGAGACACATAACAGAGTGCAGTCAGTTGTAAAATCATTAATGCTCGCAGTGGCTGGGTCAATGTGATAGTTTGAATGAAAAATGTCGCTGCATTCATAATGTACTCGTAGTGACCTACACATAGGCACATATCTAATAATGTATCAGATTAGCCACTTCACCAGCATTCAGTTACCTAGACACAGAGAAAGAAAGTGGAGCAGAAAAAGTGCATTTAACATTATCTATGGTTGATTTGGGGTAGGTACTCCAGCACAAAATATTCTATGAATGTCGTATTATCATATGGTCTCTTGAGATGCTTTAACAGGCTGCTCAAAAAAGTTGTGGATTCTTCTTCTCTGGAGATACTCAAAACGCTCCTGGACACGATCTTGGACAACCTGCTCTCAGTGAGCCTGCTTTAGCAGGAGTGTTGGACTGGGTGATCTCCAGAGGTCGCTTCCAACCCCAGCCATTCTGTGATTCTGTGAGCAGTTCAGAAGTAATGGGTTTATTAACCTGTAAAGTCCCAGCAGTAATTGGCAGGAACTGTGGACACAAAGACAGCAGTGCCTGTGGATATGGCCTCAGAGTAGGCACTGTGTGAAGAATTCGGGCTCCAGCTCTACTCCCAGCCCATGGTTCCAGGGCATCTTTGCCTCAACTCCTCTTCCTGTGAGAAATGGGGATCATCAATCAGATTGCAAAAGCCTGGAACAAATGGCATTAGGTAAGGTTGAAAGCCTGACATTTGATGACATTTTTGCATTTGTAGTGCACTTTGATGTGGCCACTGAGAAAGGAGGAGAGCAGCAGGGAAGGAAGCAAACCAGGTGCTTTCTCAGAACACCCAGACGGCAGTATGTGTCATGTCAATGATGTCAAGAGAACATGTATTTCCTATTCCACAGGAAAATCATTCTTCCAAGCAACTTTTGCTCCATGATGTTTAATTGAAGTCCATTTTGTTTACAATGTAAGAAAACTACTTTTTTTACTGGGTAAAAGTAATTATTTAGAAAACGTAACCCAAAGAGCCATCTTGAATGTATGCATTCGTTATACTTCAAAAGACTTCTGACAATTCTTGACCAAAAAGTAGTAGGTAACAGGCCAGAAGAAGATCTTAAAACCTGAAAGATTAAAAGTAGTTCTCAGAAAGCAAATTGACTTCCCCACATATGAAAAAAAATTCAGTTGGGAGGCTTTTTGCAGACATTCCCCTGGAGATAAGGTAAGAAGCTCTTCAATTGCACCAGGAAAGTTAATGTTAAAAGATATATTCCAAGCTAGGTTCTGGTATTTTTTAAGTAAAGGCTTTTGTTGTTTGTTCTCACTATTTAAATCTTTTTGAAGCAGACTAAAAAGACACAACATTAATTCGACCAGGAGTTTATAGTTTGCCCTTACAAAACAGACAGACTGTCTATATACAGCAGAGGAAGATGAGAGTTGAGAGCCTTACTCAGCAGCACAATTCCTTCCTTTCTGTAAAAAAGCAAAATATTTTTGCATCTTTTTTGCGGAACATTTTACTTGCTCTTGTGCCTCCAGCCAGCTGTACATTTTACCTCGTCAAAAGAAAATTTATTTTGTTGCAGAAAATTGTCTCAGACCTATTTTTCCCAGAATTATTTCTAAACAGGACCAAATGAGTATGTGTCCCTAACACACAGAGGTTACACCACTCTGAAACAAAACAGAGTAGACACTACATGTTGTGGTGGTGTTTGTCTCTGAATAGCCCTTAGAGGTAAAGGACAGGGAGAGACAGATGTTGTATGTGTCCCTAGGGACACACTAGACTAGTTCTCTAGAAGAGAACTAGACTTTGCTGGGATTTTAATGATTTTTTTATCATTATACTGATAACAGACAGCAAACAAAGGTCAAAATAGATGGTAGCTGAAAGGGAATAGGTCTCTTCAGTTTGCTTTCATTGCATCAGGAAAACACACTGTTTGTACAATCAAGCAGAGCTTTCAAAAATGGCTAGAGATGAGTCACTAAAATGAATAATCCTTTTTAATCTCTATGAAAAACATCCTGTTAGCATTGCCATGTTCTAGGAATTGTTATAACAGGAGCAGAAAAAGGATTAAGTGCTTAAACCTGTCCCATCAGTACAAGTTTATTGCAGTAGAATCTCTCTGTTGGTAATGAGTCTTTACTTCTTACAAAAACAAGAGAATATTTCTATTCTGTGTTTCTTTTCTTCTGTAAAAAGCCTTCTAGGACCCACCAATAATATGGCTATTTAAAAAAATTGAAATCTAGATTAACTCAAAGCACATGCTGAGGATGACAAAAGTAAGGATCACAAGTTCACCAAGATCATACCACAGCCTGTTCTCAATGCCTTTCAATGAGACTATTGCACTTCTGCCCAAATCCTACAAAGATTATGAATCCTGTCGACTCACTGCTGTTCTTTCTGTGCTTTGCAGCACAGTGCTGTGCCTCTTTCAAAAGGTGAGTGATTCTAGGAAGTTATTAAAATATGTAGCATGTTCTTGGTAGCATAAGGCTGGAGCCTGTGCTTTCAGTACCAAATAGAAAAAAGGTTGTGAGCTGTGCATAATGAAAAAGCTCTCCAGCTACCTGACAGGAATTATTAGTCTCATGAGCTATGAAAATTGCTAGAGGAGGCAGATGACTACTTTGTTTTCCCCACAATACTTAAAATGGCAAGTACTTGCTAAAATATTTAGTGTTAATAGAAACTGATGACGAGCCTTTGCTGGTCTCCTTTCCAGAAGTGAGAGTTCAAGAAGATTGCCTCCTTTCACTGCCTCTGTCACATTAAGGTATCTGAAAGATATTGAAGGTGATACAATACAGAAGCCATTGAGACATCCTCAATTAATCTCAAACAAATTGGCAAGGCTTTATCACCAACAGGTGGCTCAGCCGTGCTTGTTTTGAATGCCTCTTTTAAAATAAATCACAAGGTGCTTAAGCCTCACCAGCTCTGCTCCCGTGGACTAACACTGGCTTGAGCAGAAGCAGAGTAGGGTAACACCAGCTGTACTTGCAGGGTAGTGCAGCTGCTGTGTTTTGAAGTCAAGGACCTTGTTCATATCCCAGCCACAGAGCAAATTTACCCCGCAGTGTATCATCAGTCCTAACACACTGACTGCCCACGCCATGGACAGGCTGGAGCTCAAGACCAGGTTGTCCGCCCTCTTTTTTCCTGTGCTGGGCTTCTTCCCAAAAGCAAACAGGTCGGAGAGGGAACAGTCTGCACCTGCACCTCCCTTCAAGGTGGAGCTGAGCCAGAGCTCAAATTTGCACCTAGAGCTATCCAGCTCTTGGCACATCTTCCACCTTCACTGAATAATTAAAAACTACTGAGTAAGACGTCTTACTTATTACAGATTAGGTTCTGCCTTGTGTCAGTTGAATTTTAATAATGTTTGTGACAAGTAGAACAGATGATGGGTTAATAGTCCTTAGACGTAAAATAGTTATAAAATAACTGTTGATTTAATGTGTTATGCATTATATTTAGTATTTTAATATATATATTTAGATATATATTCCATAATAAGAATCTCACCAGAGCATAGAAGGGTAGTATCTGATAATAAGAAACTACAGATATGGAAAAGAGCTGTGCAGTTCTTTTCAGTAAGTGATAACACAGCTTGGGATGGTGTAATGGCTTTGGCCCAGGTAGAAATCAGGGCCCATGCAGCTTCTCACTCCACACTCCCCCACCATTTTAGAACGATTTTAGTACTCCAGTCCTGCCAGCCCAGTCAATCCCACCAAATAGCTATGCAAATTTGTCAAGCCTTAACACTTAACATTTTGTGTACCTACGTTTTTATTGAAAAAAAAGTTCCAAATCTCCCTTTTTTGATGGTTATAAAGGACTCTCCTGGCTGATTTTTCTAAGGTCAATTTACATCCAGTTTACTAAGTCCTTTCTCTATTAAACAGCAAGAGTTTCTAATCCCGTCCTTGAAACTATATGAAGGAGTTTTAGGCTTCTCATCTTGGAAAAAGGACAACTAGGATGGATCAAAGAGGACACTTGTAAAAGTCCACACATCAGGATACCTGGTTATGCAGAATAACCTCTCCTAGTGATTGTTTCTCCTTTTTATACTGACTCCTCCTTGAGCCCAAAGAAGAAAAGAGTAAGTGATATGTCCTGAAAAAACACTTTGCCTCATTTCACTTATCATTAGTTTGCTTTGGAGGCTCTGCTTTGAGTACAACGTTAGCAATTTTTTCTTCGATCAGGAAAGTGACTGAGAAGACAGAAAGCGACTCTTATCCGGCACCTTTTCCAGGTTATTTGATATCTTATGAACAATACCCACATACCTGATTCAGCTGTCATTTTAAAACCACTGCAACACTTTGGTGTCTATGTAAAGCTGTATAAATTTAAAAGTCTAGCAAATGCAATAGAATATTCAAAAACTAAACAAGTATTTCATCACCATTCAGGAGAGCCAAATGCTTTAGGCAGATCATGACCCAGCAGGGACAGATCTGGTCCAGGAGTTTAGGACTAACAGCGAGTTTCTAACTAACAGCGAGTCATCTCACTTTTACGGGAGCAATGGCATTTGTTTGTAATTGTAAACAACTTAGAAATACATGAAACTAAAATTTTCTGTGTCAGTTTATTCTAAGTAAAGGTTGAAGACAGTAAGTTCCTGTGGGTTCATCGTATAAAAATGTACATAAACATAAATTTTGTGAGTTTGTGACATTTATATGTTAGTAGCGAACGTATTTGTTCAGGAAGCAGAAAAAAATCAGTTGTCACAAGTCTATGCAACTATATAAAATTAGATTCATAAGAAGCCATAGGAATTATAAGAATGTCCTTTGCTGAACCTTGGTGCCTCATGGAAGACTTGGCCACATGTGAAAGGAGGTAGATGATCTTACACATTCCCTCTCCACTGCTGCCACATGATGAGTTAATATTTGATTAGACAGTGCTGTATCTATGACACCTGTTCACCAGGGAGACTAGGACAACAGCTGATGTAATCTACCTTATTATATACTTAATGACAGAGGAGAAGTGCTGCTTTTTCAGCTTCCCACGTCTGCTTTTCATTTCCTCTCCTACACATTCCTGAGGGGTCATGTTCAATGCCTTGCAAGAGCAAACAAACAGCTACCATTTTTTTTTCCTCTGTCTCTCTCTGTGATTCTCTGCAATTTTCTTGATAGAGGAGAAAAACTTAAAAAATTTGCTGTCTACTATGTGCTTCTGGGAAGAGAACTACTTCTCGAAAATAGTTACTAATACACCTGTGTTGTCAAGATTTCTCTAATTACAATAGGAGAGGACAGAAAATACCCAAAAAATGCTTTGGTACCAAGGCCACATGGAAGAGCTCATAGTTTTCATAGCAGTGGTTCACGCACTTTGCTGTTGCTTGCAGATCCTCTTCACAAATGTCCTCTCAAGACAACTTTGCCCTTTGACTAGTAGGACCTACTCAATTTTTAAGGTCAGTTCTGTGAATAAGTGAGTGGCTGTTAAGTGCCACTTTGCAGGAGCTCCAAAGCACCTCATCTGAGCAGATTCCCAACTATTCTCCCCGTTGTTTGTACCTGTGATTCCCAGGTCGCTCTAGGAAATGTGCTTCTGGATTGTACCACTAGCAATCTCAAGAATCTTTGCAATTTGAATACAATTTTTATTTCAAATGTATATGGTTGTGTCCAGAAGACTCTTTTTTCAATTCAGCCTTCATAAGCTGAAGGCAATTTCACAGCCTTCACTTCTGTAGCTTTCTTGTTAAGAAATCTCCATCTCTACAGGAAATCCCTCAAATTCTTGCATAACTATAGGTGATTATAGAATTTCAGATATTGTCTTTGTTACTGTGAGTAACTGTTGTTATAATGTGAATATATAACCTAAGGAATTTCCAATTTCCAGCTCCAGGTTTTTCCTTCCCATTTTAAAGAGGTCATCATCTTTCCCTGAAGTGAGATTTGCCTTTGAACAGAGCAGAAGGAGAAATGCAGTGGGTTCTTTTATTTGGAACAACAGAATTTCTTTTCTATGTGGTTTTTCTTTTTTTTTTTAACTGAGAAAAAGGAAGACTGAGAACAAGACAGGGAGTATCTTTCATTGCCCTGGGCTAGGTCCTTTCCTCAGCTCAGGGACAACGCCAAAAGGGCTGGATAATATTAGCTTTTGTAGTCAGTTGTAGTCAGTCTACGTGGAAATGAGACCAAATGGCAATTTTGTTTGTAGATGTTGAGTTACCAGGAGTCTTCACTCACTTCTGTCTGTTACTCACCTTCTTACAAGTCCGAATTCCCACAGACACTGCAGCACAACCAGGCCAGGGAAGTAGGAGGTGGATGTCAATACAACTATAAAATGATGCCTGCTGAGACTGCCCTGGAATCAGTGTTTCTGAGGAGATTCCCAGATACATTACTGAAAGTGGAACAGAAGCAATTCTTGACACGGGATTCACGTGACTGCATTTCAAGTCCCTATGATTTTGTTGACACTTTGATCATATCTCTCAAACAGGTTCATGCCCAAAATTAGGCTGGAAAAAATGCTGCTATAATTATTTAGAGGAAATAGGAAGACAAGAACGTCTTCCACTGCAAGCTACTATGCCCACAAAGACAACAAAAGCTTTGGCAGAAGGTAACACCAGGCACGTTCTCACACTCTTCACTTTGAACCTCTTCCAGGAACCAATGGTGAGAAACAAGCACGCTGGTGTAAGACTGAGAGGCACGTTCTAGCAAAAACATACCATGGGTTACACTGGTCTAAAAGCTGTGCACTAAGAATAACAAAAAGGTTTGATCAGTGCTCTTTAGACTGTTTTACAAGGACTTTCTCCCCTACCCAAGCCATTTTACATGTTTATTTACTAAAGCGTAAGTTGTATTTCATGGGGTTGAGATGACAAATGAATCCTGCCATAATTCTGCATGAAATCCAACATGTTTTCTTAGGCGAGACAGGAGTTGACAGAGCATCAAATGATCATGTTCCATCTATAACTTTCACTCTGTCAAGTCTTCTGTCCTCTGCACACCAATTATAATAAATATAGCTGACTGCATATAGCCAGAGGAAAAACAAAGGCAGTTCTCTAACATACGTAAAATATTCAGACATTTTAAAATGTTTTGAATGTTTATACTCTGTTCTCTGGTTTGAAGACAATAAAAAGCTGGGAAGGAATTTATCTTTGAAAATCAACATTGAAAAGTAAGTAAAAATATTCAGCTCTGAGTATCATCCTCTTACAGTGGGAGCTGAATAGAAGGTGGTGTCAGTAAGCTTGACTGGGTAAAATATCTTACACTAGAAGCATTCCTGTGTTCATGAGAAGTAGTAATGATTTATCCTCCCACAGGTATTAACACCTCAGGCAACACAACAAACTTATTGTCTGCCAGAGAGAAATAGCCAAAACCCACACACTCCCCTCTGCATTTTTTGGAAGGACTTTCCTCTGACATTCTGAAGAAAGAGAATGGTTTAAAGATTATACTTCCAGGAAAAATTTTGAGGGGTTGTTCTGTTAGTACATCTGTTAGAACATGCACTTCTTGTTTAGCTGTTAGTACTTAAAGTAAGTTTGTGTATTATTTTTTGTTTATAATTACACTCTAGAGACATCCTCAATATTACAAATTCACAATTATTATCCATTTCATACTATACTTTAACTAATGGATGGGTAGAATTTTTTCCTTCTGTCTACCATCTTAGCTCTGAAACAGACAGGCTGAACACTTCCATGTAGCCACCCGATACTTCTTTCCTTAACAATGATTAATTCTATCCCAGACCATCCATCACTAGGTTCAGCATTTGCCTGAGCTTGAAATATGCATTTAAAGGTCCACCCTGGTCTCTCATGTTCTCACCATTTTCTAATTCAGAATATGAAGATCATAAGAAAGATAATTTCTGTACGCAGAAGTGGAAATGCAGTGGGCAGCACATTGCTGCCACAACGTGACCAGCAGAGAGAGAGAAGCTCCACTGCAACCTCTGAAAAAATGCTGCCTTCCAGAAGTGCCAGTGCAGGCATGGCCAACCACCTTTATAGAGCAAGGGATGGGGACACAGGCAGACACTGAGCTGCCATTTCAGCTAGTCAGCAGTCTTTGTGCCAGGTGCTGTATTTTCTATTTTGTTGGTGCTCTGAGATCCACAGGGAGGGGCCCGTGTTTATGTTTCACCTTGTGTAGATTATTCCTGATTCGTAAAACATGGAAGATAGGAAAGGGATTCTCAAAAAGTCATGCAGGTTTAAAATTTCAGTCTTTAAAATACAATCACTTTTCTGGGAGCCTAGTATGGGGATATTGTTCTCAGGAGTTCTGTTAACATAGAAAAAAGTGTATTTCATCAAGGAAGTTACCACTACAAAATGGACAAGAGAGATAAACTGAATGTACATTTACCAGAAAAGACACACAGCCTAAGAGATCATTTGTTTATATATATATATATATATCTCGTATCATTTAATTATATTCTATTTTTATTTTGCAGTATGTATAGAAATTTTTTTAACTGAAAACTGATCCATTCCTATTTCAAAAGGAAAATTGCTGGTGACTAGAACATGTCAAAATAGAGATGGAGACATGGGAAAATAGTCATATAGACAACAGGGTCATGTTAGCAGATTAGAGACCAAGGTATTTGTTAGTGTAAATTTGTCCGTCCCAATGTTATCACAAAGAGAGCAAGGGCACCACCTGCTGTTTTAGAAATGTATTTATTTGGATCATGACAGCAACTCTTCAAGTACTGCACTCAAAAATTTTCTCCTGAAATTGAAGCTTCTGCAAGACGATTTAAATAACTGATGTGTTTGCAGTTGCCTGTTCACACAATGAACTGTATTGTAGCCACAACGCTGGTCATAAATGCCTGAATATAGGGTACTTTAGAGATTTTTGAAAGCAAGGCAGTGTTTCACATGGGCTCCTCCTCACCCAGGGCATCAAAATCTAGCATTCACACATTTTCAGGAGATCTGACTAATATTCAATAAGCACCACAAATTTTAGGGACTGATTTAAGAAGAAATAGCATCTTTAGCATGAGAATGTTTAAGTCATTAAATGAGCTGGAGGTTATGGAATAAATAATTGCCATCAGATAAGGAAGATATCAAACTACAGCTCAAGCAGTTTTCAAAAATTTTCAAAGGACCTTGTTTCCAAATGCTCCCAGTTGAGAAGACAAGGGTGCATACACACCCAGCTGATTCAAACATGCATGAAGGACTTTATAAACTCAACTGTCTGGCAATTCTAAGAAAAATTGACCATAGCAAATTAAATCCCTAGCTGACCAGGAGATAAGCTGTAGAGTGTGAGCAGCTGTTTGGATGCTCTGAGTTAGTGAAGAGTGAATATTTGCCTAATTTTTCCTAGATGCCACAAGGAATCACTTTATAGTCTTCTCCTCTTCTTCTAGATATCAAGTATCACTTTGGAAAACCCTGCATCAGGCTGCTTAGACATAGTAAGACTGTTGTATTTTATAGATTAGCAAGGAACTTTCAATAGGACTGGTCTTTTATAAATAAAATTATCAGATGCTGAAATCTCCATGAGAGTTAAGAATCATTGCTAAACAAAAACAGCCAACTTTTATGCAGCAGTCTTCAGCCACTTGGTCAGAGAATGTCCTGAAGGATTTTAAGTGAAAGCCAAGTTCAGAACAGCAGCAGCAGCTGCAGTGTCTTCACAAATTTGGGAAAACAACATGAAACTTCAACAAATTATGTGCTTCTGCCAAGGAAAACTATAGCACAGCCCATTTCCTCTTCAACCAGAGCCAAAATTCACCTTGTCTGCTTAAAAGCAAAATTATATGACATATTTTAAGCTTTATCCTGTATAATTCAGTTCTGATTTGTGCATGAAAAACTCAAAGAAAAAGTGAAAAACGTGCATAACTTGATTGATTCCCATGAGCTGAGATGAAGTTAGCAGATTTTGGTAATGTGTTCATATCAAATATATTTCAGTGATAGATGTTCCTCATGTTTCATCTATCAGTTTCAGTTCTCACAAGATAACAAGAGAGGTGTCAGTACAGTGCCCTGTTTCCCCCTTTAGAAGATGCTTTGAACATCTGCAAGATGTGCAAAACAAAAATCATCTAGGATTGCATCAAGCTTGTGCATTTATTGGTGGCTTATCAAAAACTGATATTTTGCTGTAAATGATAGCTAATAGCAAATTAGTAAAAACTTCTTCCTTTCTTCTGTTTTTTTTTTTTTTTTACACAAATAGCTTTATTACAAACTTGAATTTTTAAGAAATACACGTAAGAAATTACACAAAGGCCTTGGCATTTGCAAAAATCTTTTTGGTACTTGCATGGTAATAGTCCATAAAACATTTTTGGACACAGACATGCTCAAATAATGGTATCATTGCATAGAAATTCTTTAGAAATATTTCTGAGGCCACTTTGAAGAATTTTTTTGGCACAATAGTAACAATATTAAGGCCTTATATTTTTCAAAATCAAGTCATTCAGTGTGTAAGTAGTGTTTAAAACCCTGAAAAATATTAAATACAGAATAAAGACTATAAGCTCAAAGCAGGATTTACCATTATAAACACAAATAGCTATTAACCTGGGTTCAGTCTCTGCAACTTCAGCATTGAAATGGCCTATGTAAAATGAACATTTCCCATCATATTTTGGCATTTAATACCTAATTCATGACACTGAAAAGAAGAAAAATTTTGTAAGCTTCTTTTTGAAATTATAAACTCAGAGCTTGATTTGCCTAATGGTTGATATCTATATAAATTACTAAAATATTTATATATATATTTTTTCTTGACCATTGCTGGATCATTCTTTATTCCACAGGAAAGTTTGTTCTACTGCACAAAGAAGCTGCATAGTACCAACGTAGCAGAAACATTTACTTGCCTATTTGTGAAACCAATTTGGCAATCTCTTCCAGATGTAGACCCATTAAAACCAGACAGCATTAAAGACTACAAACAGAAGCAAAGGTTTGCAGGATGGCACTCTATGTTGTGAAAAGATGGTTACATGTTGCTTAACCACAGTCTGTAATCCCAAACCTCTTTTTTACATTAGTATTTCTTTGTACAAGAACAATAAGTACATACCCAAGAGTCTGGGATTTTAAGACACCTAGATAACAGTAACAAACTTATCTGGGGAAGAAAAATGAATCTAAATATATAATACAAGAATGAGAAAGGGGGGTCAAACAGTATAAGGCAGAACTGCATACCTCCTAGCACCTTTGCATTTTTTTTTCTGGATAAATGCTGACTTTTTATTCTATCAGTGCATTGCATTTATATAAAAAATACATATACTTTGATCAGAAGTGCCATTTGGCATGTCAACATTTGAAGCTTATCTTTGTTGTCTCTTTTCTTCTTTAGCAAGGACAGGGCCAGTAAAGCAGTGTGTGTTAGTTATGCAAGTTCCTAAAAGGCACTTTACTGTTTTCATATTGGACAACAATGAGGTACATATGATATACGTCTAGGCTTCATTGCTGTTAAACGAATAGCACCATATTGTGTGAAATTAGTTGAAATTCAAAAGTCATTATGTTTTTCTCATACAGACTTGACAACGGCTAACATTTGAGCGTAGATCCCCTGCTTTCAAAGTTGAGGGAGTCGGTTTCCTATTGAAAAGAAAGAAACGAAAAGAACCATTAACAATTGTTGAAAGAGACACTTTTCGGGTTTATAATGGACAACACCAGCTCTGAATGCAAGTCTCTCTTCCAGCCTGTGCTGAATCAAGGTGTTCCTAAGTTCTCCAGTGTGTAATCACTTCCAAGTTTGGTCACAAACTACCGTAAAATTAGTTTTAAACATCGCACACTTACAGTTACTGAAGAATTCCATTCTTTCACGAGGCAGAACATTTCCTTAACCTAGAACATTATCTGTTAGAGCAGCAGTTTGAAAACTAAAAAAACTGAAAATCTAGAATTTGGGTAATAAAATAAAATTGGGCAAAGAAACTGAAATTTGACTGTTCATGAGTTTCTGCTAACTCTTGTGACTTAGACAAATGCAAAGCTGGCAAAGGAAATTATGTGATGTCATATAGAAACACAAACCAGAGCGTTTAGTCTCTAACCTATCATAAGGAATTATTCCTAGCAACTAGAAATAAATAATTTTCAGACAAAGGTGTGCTTATGTTTAGTGCTTTTCATCAAAAAAGATTATGAGTTTACAGGAAATTGAGGAGTATTTGTGATCTATGATAGCAGGCCAGGTCCCCTGATCTGGGATTACTTTATTAATCTGAGGCATAGTTTGTAGCCAGAGAAGGGTGTGAAGTTGAGAGGTCTGGGTAGGACTCAAGGAATGGAAACAACTGTAGTTCTCACTCTAAATTTTCTTCTGAGCAGCTTTCCTCTTTCCTAGGGATCCAGGGCTTACCCCGGTGATATGGTGGTTTTGGTAGTAGATTTTCTGGTTGATGAGATTATCACAGCCCCTGTGATACTCAGTCCCAGTGCCCAATTCTTCTACCTACTCTGTTGACAACTATATGATAAACAAACAGTGAAAACGGGCCAAACAACCTGGTTCATTCTGAGACAGGTAAGGCAGCATTCACAGATCTAGAAGACACAAAGAGATGAAGGGTAATAGGAGCAGTAGCCAGGAAGAGGGTGCTTGCCTGCACTCCAAAGGAATGTCTGCTGACCAGTTAAGCTATGCAGACATGGGAACTGATCTACATGCTAACATATTAGTAACATTCATTTAGAGCAAATTAGCCCATGTTGAAAAATACTTATGTGCAGGAGACCAGAACAAAGCCTACTACAACGAGCTGCATTTTACTCAAACATACTTCCTCTAACATTAGGGAAAGGTAAATAATTGTTCAACTCAGTTTAACACCTGTAATAATTGCAAGTGGTTCATTATATGCTAACGACCATTACAGGAAATGTTATATTCTAATCTAATTTCAAACAGTATGTCAGCCTATCCCAGTTGCCACTCAGTGAATATGATCAAAAACATAGTGGAGTTGTGAACACTGTTAGATTATTCTGAAAAGGAAAATACACAGTACAAATGACACATTGCAAACACTAACTGATGATACATTCATTAATTCCCCCAAAAGCTACTAATTTTTTTTTTCTTTCTGTTATGAAAATAATTAACTACATAAACTAACTGTGGTGGTGGACAGTGAATACTTGAACCTGTATTACATTCAAAAAATACTTCTTTTATTCAGTGATAAGGCTCAACTGAGTCTCCAAGAGTGATAAATAAATCATGAACTTACTTGAACATCTCATTCCTTTCTATAGTGGCAAGCCAGAAGCTGTAAGCATTTGCATAATAATTGCAGGTGCCCCGGCCATGGCATTCAATGAAGGGAGCGCTGCGGAACTCCTCTAGGCAGGAACCAGGGGACGCCAGGGCCTGGCCAGAGCCCTCCGCACCAGCACTGGTGTGCTAGGAAAATGCAAAAGCATTGGTCAGAGAGGCACTCTTTACCTCTTCTGCTACAACTTCGATGAACTCTCTCACACAAATATTTCTTCACACTTCTCTCCTTGTCCCCTGTTTGTCCATCTGCTGTTTTGTTGCTGAGCTCCAGAAGGAACAAGAAGGTGGAGCTGAAGGCTCCAGAGATGGCATTGGGTTCTCTCACTCAACAGCAAAGGAAATTCAACTTCAGGGCAGCTGTATGCACAGAAGTCCTTCAGGACAGACAGCAGGACCCACGCTATGTCTAGGTAAGCAACATGCCAGGGCCAGCTCTTGGCCCAGAAGGCATAAGGTCTGGTACAGCTTTTATCTGAATAGCTTGACCCCATTCCCACCCCACATCACAGTGGCCTCTCTCCCACTGCCAAGTGCTAACAGCTCTGGATCCATGCTGTCTCAGACCATGCCCAGGCCTTGCCCGGGAAAATGATCGTATTCTTTTTGAAGTCACTACAAAGAGTGGAGGTCTAATGCCCTCCTAAAACTTGAATCAACAGAGTCAGATATTAACTTTCCACAGATCTAAACCCTGAAGCAAATGCTTTCCTCAGCTCAGAGTACATCTCAGTGCACTTACCATGACAAAGGAGTAACCAATCCAAAGTGAACTCCAGCCTTCAGGACAAGGTGGTATTTGAATCGTTTGACTGTGAACAGCTATTACCATAGCAGGAGCTTCACACACAGAGCATCTAGAAAGACCAAGACATGAATTAGCTGTGTGCACTTAAGGATTAATACTTCTTTATTTAGAAGTTACCTTCTTCATGGAATCTCGAAATAGAAAATGTTGTCACGTTCAAAACCAAAGGAAAATCACAATGTTTCATTTAGAAAAACAGCCAACTGGTTCTTTTTCCCTTTTTGTTAATATCTAATTTCTTTTGTAAACTTCTAATTTCTCCCTTACAAATCAACTATTAAGCCTTATTCCTATTAGCTTTCCTATTAGAAAAGAACAAGAGACCTCTTATCTGAATATTTACACGTATTTGTCTTTTTCTAGTCCCATTTGTACTGTAGTTTCTATAAATGCTCAATGTCATGAACATGGGAGGCAAACAGCCAAACACTGTAACTCAGCAAGTATCACTTAAAAGTGGTCTACAGTGATCAGAAACAAGTAATAGCAATTCATCATCCTAAACTTAGATCTGACTTCCAGGGAAAAAGACATCTCTGGCAAATGTCTTACAAAGGCAATCACTGCTAATCTAATCTAATGCAGACTCTTTCCCATGCATTTTCCTTGAAAGTCTTTTTTATTTACATTTGTGCTCTGTATCTGCAGTAAGAGATTTCTAGCAAAGTAACTTGAACAACAAACTTCAAAGCAATTCTTCAGAAAGGCATGCAGCACCAGTTCTTTTACTTTAGATAAATTTCTTGTGTCTCAGAACTGCTGGGTTACTGAATCATGCCTTCACAGGAGAATCGTACAAAACCCATGAGCTGGAATTTAATATGGGGGCTGGTAATAAGGAATTTGGTAGATATAATCCATTTTTTCTTGCACAACTCAACTGGCTGCTGCAGTAAGCAATTATGAAAATGATTCAAAACTAAACAGTCTCATTCCTGTTATCAGAGTAGGGAAAAGAATCAAGTGCAAAATGGATTAAGTTGGATTCTGGAAAATGCAGAGAAGCAAAGGAATTCAGAATGAAAGCCTTCTGTTTCTGCCTTGTGAACACTGCTTTCATACCTACTGCCTTCATCTTTAGTGCAGAAGCAAGACAGTTATTTTAAGAAACACATCAATGAAAAAGTAAGTTAAAAGAAGGAATGTAAAGCTGCCTCTATTCTTGGAGCTCTGCTTTGCCTCAAGAGATTTCTGGTATTTCAGTAGATGGCCTTACACGAAAAGAAGTTCCATGACTCAAGGTAGCAAATGACACTTCTACACATTTTCAACTTTTGGGCAGGGTAAACTGTTGGTTAAAAAACATGTACTAATAAAATAAATTGAAAAAAGTGTCTTTCAGATTCTTTGCTAGTTTTCTAAAATTAGTATTACAACTATCTCACTCATTGCTATAATTAAAAGGAGAAAAACACATAAGCATACATGCACACATACACATATGTACATACATATACACACTTACACGTTTTTATGGTGCAAAAGCTACTCCGTAGGCATAAGATAAGGCAAAGTGTTGGTTAGTACCTCCTTTGGCAAGAGTTTCAAACATGACTGTTAAAGGCTATTTCGAGTGCACGATATGGGATGGCATAAAAGGAATATGAATTTCAGAAGTTGGTAATTTGAATTTTTCTGAAAGTCAAGCCCCTTCCATTCACATGCAATGAACAACCAAAAATGTAAAACCAACACAAGCTATAGTGTCTCTTGAGAATCTTGTCCTCAATCTGCCCATTCATTTTCAAGACATATCAATTTCTTTGGCACTAAACCAAAAGTAAGAATACAGAGTACAACTGCAGACACAAGATGGATTCCACTGTGCAAAATAAATATCAAATGTTTCGCAGTAGAGCCATACAGCTTTTTGAACATCCCAGGTGCCCAGACTACAACCTACTGATGATTTGGATTGTCCTTTCTCTTGGATGTACCCGAGAAATCATTACCAGCAATCTCCACTCCCACTAAATATGGCTGGAAGAAGGATCAGCAAGAGCTGATACAGAGAAGATGCAATGACAGAAAGGGCAGTAATGCCTATATCTAATGATTATCGCTTAAGCTGTAAGTCAAAGATTCCCTTGTCAGATTCATATCTAACGGTGGGGCAGTTTGCCACACTTTTCTTCACAACTCTGCCTTCAGCACCATACATATTATACCAGAAGAGCTTTTCTAGTGGCTTTAAAATTTAAAACGGACCAGAAGTTCAACATGTTGCATTGATGCAGAACAGTTATGTCTCTGATAGAAGCACTATTCTTTATGCTAGCTGGGAATCTGGAATTATTAAAAAGTAGATGATTGATTTTGCAATTGTTTCTTTTAATTCAGACAATAATAGTTGTATTCAAGAAGAATGTCTAAAACAATGGAAGAAGCCTGGCAGTCTACTCTATCATAAAAATGCTACCATCTTCAAACAAAAGGAAACTGAGACCTAAAAAGCTTCTAGCTATGGCTAGTCAAAAAACTGAAGTGTTTTGGACAAGAATTGTGAAAAAATGCAAAACTTTTTCTCCTTCAAAGTACATCATAGCTTTTGCAAGACAACGTTTCAAAGTAAATCTTTTCATTTCAATTATACTCCAAATAGACTACTCTAGTTGTTTGGGTTTCCCCCAAAATGGATTTTTTTTTGATCAAAGTCTAAACTGAAAACATGAACACTTTGAAACATTTCATCAAAAGAATTAAAACTTTAAATTTAAAGGCAGGAAATAGAAATACACAGATTAAAAGCCTTGTCCAGAAAAATTAAGTACCCTACACTCTTTCCACAGGCTTTTTCACTTCATAAATACAGCAGAACTGAAACCATACCTGCTGATGAATGGTCTGATATTATCACCAGTGATAGGAGCCATATTCATTGGCATGGGTTCAGGAGTAGACAGCCAGTAGGAGTAGTCATTCCTTGATGCAAAATTACAGACGTTGTTGATATTGCAAAATAAGAAAGGCATGGTACTAAATTTACGAAGACAGCTTCCTGCTGTGCCTGAAATGTTAAGTGAAAGGTTATTTCTTAACACAGTCTTGTTACACCACTGCCAACTACCTAACAACTATTTCCAGGAGCAGATAAAAAGGCAGAGAAGACTTGCTCTGGAGGGCCCAGTTCTCTCAGAGGAAGTGACTTCTCTTAGCTTCATGAGGAAGGAATAGGACGAGGGAAGGAGTAGTCCACTCTTGCCTGTAGAATTATGGAATACATTAGGTTGGAATAGACCTCTAGAGGTCATCTATCCTACTGCCCTGCCAGTTAGATCTGGTTGCTTGGGGCTAGGTTTAGTTGACGTTTGAGGATCTCCAAAGACAAGAAATTCAACCACCTCTCTGGGGTTCTGTTCCAATGGTTGACCATCCACATGATAAAAAAGCTTTTATTTATGTTTCACTGAAATGTGTCTCAAACTTGTGTCCATTGCTTCTTCTGTCACTGAGACTCTCTGAGAAGGGACTCCATTGTCTCTACCCTCACTGTAGACAGCTGCAGACTGCAGTAAAGGCCTCCCCATAAATATCAGTAAAGGCTGAGCAAACCCAGTTCCATCAGACTGTCCAGACCCCACTAACCATCTCAGTAACTAGGTGTTATATTCACTGTAGTATAGAAACCTTGTTCTGGCATGCCTAGGTCTGGGCCAGAGCAATCACACAGATTTGCTCGATACAGTTCTACAAACGAGAGAAACCATTTGGTTTGAATGAATCCTAACTGAATTCGAATTCTGTCTCTACTTACCCAGATCTTGGCCATGCGCTCTTTCATTGCCTTGTACATAGAGCAAGGAGTAGCCGTGGTAAATCAGCCTTGTTCCAAACGGACACGATGGTTCTTCAATGGTTTGACTGTGCCTGGTAACGAGGAAGCCGTGAGCAACAGACGGTGCCCCTGGTGGGCCCATAGCCCCGGGCAAGCCGTCAGGGCCAGGCGGACCAGGGAATCCTCTGGGCCCTACGAAACAGAGAGGCTCCTTTCATTTCTGCCAACAGCAGTACTCTCCCTACACAACTAAAGAAGTGAAATTAGATACATTCACGCCTAATAGCGTGTTATTTTTCCATGAAGAACTTAAGTCTTTGAAGAACGCATGGACTTACCTGGGGGACCAAAAGGACCAATTTCTCCTTTCTGCCCAGGCTGACCATCAAACCCTGGACTACCAGGTGGTCCAGGTACACCTGAAGGTCCTGTCACCCCTGTCAAAAAACAAGCAATAATTATTACTGAGTATTATTTCATGTTAGTTCTGACTTTCTGGCTTTTAACACAGGACAGCACAGGTATGCTTCAGCATAAACTAAACTCATGCAGATTCAGCGCATACAGTTCCTTATCTAGAGCACATATGAGGGTTACTGCAGGAAAAGTGATTATATAGTAGAGAAGAACAGAGAAGTAAGGAGAAAGCATGCTTCTAAAATAACTAGTATTTGCCTGGACTATAAAAAGGAAGGGCAGCAATCTCTTTTCTCACTGCTTATCATATGATTCAATCAAAAATAGACCATTAAAAAGCAGGGTCATGAACAGTGAGAAAATGGGTATCCTCTTAGCTTCTTCCCAAACAAGTTTTCAGACATATTTTATGTCTTCCCTTTATTGATTTTTAGGGTTGCTATGAATCCTACATAAACTCAGCAAATCTGACTTCGAGAAAAGGAAGTTAATACCATCAGCACTACTGCAACATTTGTGTGACTCATCAGAAGCTTTAGATGCTCACAGCTTTCCTTCTCCTGACCACCCAAGAAGCAATACTGTGTTCATGTACTGAATTGACTACTAGTGAAGAGCGATGGATCCTGTACAAGCAAACCCATGCTGTGTTCAATCACTGAGACTACTTCATAGCTCTTTCCTGAAAGACAGCAGCTGCAGAGTTGTATCCCCACCTTCAAGAGAAAACTTTCATATCTACTATATCAACTAGGAAGAAGATATTCATTATATTCCACTGTAATTCCCCACCAACTTAATATAAATCATTCAGGAAAAAAGCTTTTCCTTAGAATCTTAACCCTTCTGAGCTCCCACTCTCCATGTCCCAGCATTCTGAAGGACATGTGTCCTTGTGCCAGCATTTCATTTGTCCTACACTTTGCTGCATTCTCTTATTTTCTAATGTGTTTCATTTTTGCAGTTCACCTACTCTTTATAAAAAATTTCAGTATCTGGACTAAAAGAAGAAATCTAGGACCATGGAACAAGCTTCCTCAGGAAGCACTTTTCATTCCAGTATCAAGTGTTTCTCCTCATGCTTGTCTTCTCCCAGAGACACAAAGGAATTAAGTTTGGATTCAAGACCAATGAAAGAAGATACCCTAACAAATACATTTTGGGGAAAGGATGAGTAGAATGTTGCAAGTCATTCCACTTAGTGCTGATCTCAGATACTGATGTGATTACTGCAGAGTGAGAGCCCATAAAAAATCACCTGGAAGGCATCTGTTTTGGATGAGCTTCAAATAGCACTCCCTTCCTCATCATTGACACAATTTAAGTGGCTTACAAAAACTGGATAATATTATACCAAAAATCTTGTAGTATATAGCCTACCTTTGGTCTATTTTGACATTACTTAAAATGTATTTTTACTGGCAAATCAGAAACTCTCACCTTGCTGTCCTTTGGGACCTGGAAGTCCTGGGAATCCCTTGAGACCAACTGGTCCTACAGGGCCAGGTAAGCCAGGATCCCCTTTAACAAGCTGAAAAGGACCTGGTGGGCCTGGAGGGCCTTGTAAACCTGTGGAAACCAACAGAGTAAATCAGCACGTATTTAGTATTGCACAATAAAAAAAAGCAAAAACCATTACCTTGTATTGTCATTTATGCAGTCAGAGACTGGAGCCTCTCACAGATAGTCACAAGATATCAATGTGTTCTAGACTTTACACATGAATTAAACTGCAAAGCTTCCCAAATAGAAACCCTCTCTATGTTGATATCTCTAGCCAGCCAGACCTCTCAGGGACTGAAATAGCTGCCCAGTCCTTAGGCTGCATGGAGTTTTCTCAGCAAGCTTGCAAATGGCCCCAGGCTGAGGGGTGTAGCCAATATGTTAAAAGGAAGGGATGCCATCCAGAGGGACCTTGACATGCGTGACAAGTGCGCCAATGGGAACCTCATGAACTTCACCAAGACCAAGTGCAAGGTCTTACACATAAGTCAGAGCAATCCACAGTATCAGCACAGACTGGGGGATGAATGGATTGAAAGCAGCCCTACAGAGAAGGACTTGGGAAACACAGGTAGATGAAAAATGGGCAATGTCTGCTCGCAGCCCAGAAAGCCAATACTGGGCTACATGAAAAGAAGCATGGCCAGTAATCCTCCCCCTCTGCTCTGTTCTCATGAGACCCCACCTGGAATATTATATGCAGCTCTGGGGTCCCTTGTACAAGAAGGACATGTACCTGTTAGAGCAGGTCCAGAGGAGGGCCATGAAAATGATCACAGGGGTGGAACAGATATTCTAAGAAGACAGGCTGAGAGAGTTGGGCTTGTTCAGCCTGGAGAAGAGAAGGCCCAGGGACTACCTCACTTCCGCCTTTCAATATATAAAAGGGGCTTATAAGAAAGACTGAGAGAGATTTTTTACCAGGGTCTGGAGTGACAGGACAAGGGGCAACAGTGTGGAAGAAAAAAGTGTTTACAGAAAGAGTGTAAATTTAGGTTGGACTCGGGGAAAATTTTTTACTGTGAGAGTAATGAGGCACTGGAACAGAGGTTGCCCAGAGAAGCTACAGGAGCTCTGTTCCTGGAAGCATTCAAAGCCAGGTTGGACGGGGCTCTGGTCTAGTGAAAGATGTCCCTGTCTGTGGCAGGCAGGTTAAAACTAGATGATTTTTAAGGTCCCTTCAAACACAAACCATTTTATGATACTAATCTGACCATTCAGATGCTGATACATGATACCTGGTCTCATATCCTGCATTTTTACACAGAACAAAAGGGTGATGTAGTTATCCATTGATTAGTTGCAAATAACCACAAATTAATCACAAATAACTATTTTACCAAAAACATCTAGATAAAAAAAGGCAAGTCTTTATATTATACCTTTAGATCCAGGAAGACCTTGGTCACCCCGCTCACCCTTAAGGCCTGGGAAGCCAGGAGTTCCTTTTGGACCTGAAGTCAAAGGAAATATTTGATGAAAACTCAGTAATTTCTTGATTTGGAAGGATATGTGTGGAATAATCATGTATGACCCCATGATCCTGAAAAGGACATGACTTAATTTGCACAAGTACTTTTTAACTGTTTGCAGGAACATAATACAAACAACAGCACTAAGTCACCAAAGAAATGATGACTGAAAACAAATTTCTCTTATTTTTCTCTTACTTCTCTTCAAAGTTCTCTTACTTTAATAGTATCATTCTCTAGATTAAAAGCATAATGTTTTTTCTATTAATAACTGTGTTTTTTATACACATGGTGTTCTCAGTACATGATAGTGACAGTAGCAGGAATATAATCAACAAGGGAGACATACAGGGCCTGTTTCCTCACACATAGCTATAACATTTTCCCCTTCAATTCTCAAGAAAATGTTCAAGATTCTTGACTGGTAGTATCTAACAATCAATTTTACATCCATCTTTTAAAGGAAGTGCACATTCAATATTTGCAAAGCAAGAATAGGCAAAAGGCAAAACACCTTGAGAAAAATCTTAACGCCCTTGTATGCTCTTTGATGCAGCTTTCAGTGTCTTGTTCACTTATTTGTACCATAGAGTCAACATTCTTTGAGCATTGCTTTTGAGAGAAAAAGGATATGAAAGAGACATTTTTGCATTCTGTTCAGGAGTGTGGTAAGTCTTCTCCTCACCTGGAACACCTGGAACTCCTGGAGGTCCAAGATCACCCTTTGGACCAATGTCTCCTGGCAAACCAGGACTACCCTGCATAAAAGAAAATGTGAAGTATAGTTATCCTACATTACTATGATACGACTCTCAAATAGGCTGTGTATTATTAGAAACATATGAAAAAAAATATAAGAAAACCATTAAGTTTTAGAAAAGGTCATTCTCTCCCTGCTCTTCTACAGAAACAAGAGTGACACTTTGTTCTTTCTAAGCTATTTTTTGCCTCACAAAGATACGAGATCAAAATAAAGTAGTACTAGCTGTGCAGCCAGTAAAAAGGTTCTCAACCACAGACCATATTACAGAAAAACATCAGTAAGCACAAGTCTCAGCAAATACTAATTTCTGTGCAGTCCCAGCAGGAGGCTGCTAGTTAGATAATTACATGGCGTAATTCTAGACTACAGCAGACTTGAAAACTTCTACAATCACACATGGGATGAAATTAAATACGCTCAACAATTTATAATCCTCTGAAGATTTTTACTTTTCAACAGGGCTAAAACACTCAAGGACATAAAACACTTCAAACACAATGGGAACTCCTCCTTCTGCCTTCACCATCCTAAACTGTTCCCATGAAATTAATGGTAACAAGTTCACTGTAGCCTCACTTCAAGGAAAACCAAGCCCCTATTTCAAAGGACACTGTAAGCAGTCATTCAAATGGCTGCCAATTTCCTTTTCTTCTTTTGTCTATTGCAGATCAGCTGCAAAAAGCTTGTAAGTATAGTTTAGAGTTTCTCCCTGGTTGAATTGGTATGACAGTGATAGTTCACTATGTAATAAAATGCATAGTCTGTGTGAAACCATGGAACATGGAACATGGGTGGAGGAAAGAATTAAAATCCCTTTGCTAAGTAACCTACCAACCAGAAGCTGGAGATGTGAATGGAATACCCAGTGAAAAATAATACCAATAGGAGTAATCTTATCATATTTGCAGAGCAATAGAATAGGCACACAAGGAGTGATTTTCCATTCAGTGCAAGTTAGATGCTTATATTAAGATGAGAAGAACAGCTCACTACAAATGTCTAACTCTTTCCACTGATCTTAAAGGGAGAAGAGATAACTAGTTCAAAAATGGATGTCCACACTGAAATTTCCAAAGACTCCAAAGCTAAACAAAAGAAACCCTACCCTCAAGAGTGCTAAGGGAGGCATGAATGAAGCAAGATTCCCTGGTTTCCCCTCAGTCACGTAGTCACAGTACGGGGGATTGTTTAAAGAAATGGCTGTCTCTTTGTATCATAATACATGAACTTCCAAAGCCCAAAACGGGAGGGCTAACTTTCATTCAGAAGGCAACTGCCTTAATGTGAGTCAATCACATTAAAAGGAGGGGGGGGTATGTTCTAAATATGTATTTTTTAGGTTATAATAATTAGGTTATAATTATAAAATGGATTTATAAGAGTAGTTTATTGGAAGCTTTCCATCAAAATACTTTTTCCACAACAGTATGCATTTCTTAAACTTTTTTTTCTCATCAGATATAGCTTGGTAAACAACATCTTTTTTGATCTGTTCCAAACAGAACAAAACTATTTCAGGAAAATGTTTCTTCTCCCATTTCAACACTAAAATGAACAGGAAAAAACTCATGGGATTTGTATTTCGCAGTCTGGTCTCTGCATTCACTTTTTTTGGATACAATTTTTGGACAGCCTATGTCACTCATGTTGTAACAAAATCTCCCTTCTGATATAGGTAACCATGTACCTGGAGACCTGTATGAGCAATTGAGCTGTAATCAGGGCAGGAGCCTGTCACACTGGGGAGGATGAAGACATTAGAAACTCATCTTTGTATGCATCACCAGAAGAAGCTTATTATTTAATATCCCTCTCACTGCAGTATTTCACACTGAGTTAACAACCCGCCACTATGAATTGTGGCTAAAGGATAGTGGAACATTTTTTCTGATTGAAGGCATGGAATCAAAATCCTTTGGCATTACCCATTCTTTCTCATCAAACAGTCTCAGACTTGTATATCAACCAGTGAAAAGCTTTAAAATTTCCTGGGGTATAGAAATCTAGCTCTCTGCAGAAGTACTGCAAATTCTCAAACTAGGGAAAATATACTGGAGTGTTATGTTGGAATTCACTACCTTCAAAGCTGGTATGGTATGGTACAGTATGGTATCAAATATAAAAAGGTATGAACACAGAAGCAAATCCTTAATGTCTCTGTGAAGTGACTCCTGGATGCAGAAAAAGATGCACCAGATCTTTGCATTATCAAGAACAAAGTGGACCTTTAAAGTCCTGTATTTCATACCACGACCTTATTCCTGAGTCTTTCTTCCTTTTGCACACTAGAAATTCTCTTATCCTTTTTTCTATAAATATTATTTTTATTGTTATTATTGTCTTTTTTTTATTAGAATCACTAAGATTGGAAAATACCTCTAAGATCATCAAATCCAACCATTAACCCAGAACCACCATGCTCACTACTAAACCAAACACCTCAAGTGTTATATCCACACTTTTTTGGAACACTTCCAGGGATGGTGACTCTACCACTTCCCTGGGCAGCTTGTTCCAACGCCTGACAACCCTTCCAGTGAAGAAATTTTTCCTAATATCCAACCTAAAGCTCCCCTGGCATAACTTGAGACCATTTCTTCTTCTCCAGTCACTTGTTACTTGGGAGTACAGACTGACAGCCGTCTGGCTACAACTTCCTTTCAGGGAGTTGCAGAGAGTGGTAAGATTCCCTCTGAGCCTCTTTCTACTCTGGGCTAAACAACCCCCATTCCCAGTGTAGTAGGAAATAAGAAATGAAAAGTTAAAAAATAGAGCATATTTTTCAGTGTGGACAAAGTCATCATATACTCTGAGACAAAGAATATAGAAGACCAACTATTGTGGGTGACTGTCCTATTCCACTTCATTCTCGCTAGTATACTGAAAAGTGACTATTTTAGGCCAGGGAAAATGAATAATATATGACAAAAATGTATTAATAGTATTGCCTGTTTGTATTTCTAAATCAGCAGCTATATTTCATGACTGACAGTATTGAAACTGCACTTTATTTGAGAGCTCTCATAACAAAAGCAAACAGTTCGGGTATTTTCAGAAGGCAATTTATCGTGAAATATGCAACCTTTAAAATTAACTACTAATGCATTTGCAGGATTTATGGCTGTGCTTCAGCCATCCCATACTGTTAAAACTCTGTAAATTATATTTTGGGTGTTGTATGCTACCACTCACTATCTATAAATTTCTAATAAGTTCATTAGCTCACTGGGGCAGCCTTTCCAAGGAGAGCACTGAAATGCTTTCAAACTGACTTTACATCATCAGCAGTGAGTTCAAGGCACTTTGAGTATAAAATATCATTATTTTGAACAAGAAACTCTATGATTAATATATCAATTAATTACAAGAACCAGCTTTCAGCAAATCTGGAGTGCACTGAAAGTAACTTACTGGCAGTCCTTGGAAACCCGGATCACCTTTCATTCCCGGACCCCCAGGAGACCCTGGCCAGCCACTGCTCCCTTGCTCCCCTTTGGCTCCTTTCAGACCTGGAAGTCCTGGTGGCCCTGTAGGACCCGGTAAACCTAAAAACCAGAAGAAAAGAGTATTTAGTAGCAAAATTGCTTTACAGAAGTACCTGATGGAGGAGAAACAGGGTCTACACATGGACAGAACAAAAATAATTGTTGTAATACTTCAAGAAAGTAAGTAGGAGAATCTGTTGCAGGGAGACTTCTCATCTAATCATCTCTCAGCCTGTGGCTGACTGAAAATAGAGGGAGTTTTCCACATGGGCAGAACAAGCAGACAGTACATCCTTAGGCATAAACATGATAAAGATACTTTGTAGCTCTGCTCCACTCTCCTCCCTAGCCTCCAGCACAGGGCCACAGCCATGGAAAGGCCATGCTGGGCCATTTTTAAATAGATTAACACTCCAGGACATACGAACATAGAGCCCCAGGTGCCTCAAAACAGTAAACAAAGTCCATAGGGAAACATGGAAATGGGAGACAATCTTCTCAACATTAGAAAGATTTCTGGACAAAGCCAACTGCCTGAGGGAAGAAAATCCGCCTGTTCTAGAACATAATGCCAAAACTGCCTATGAACAAGGCTTTTCTCTGACTGGTGAGAAGAGGATAAACAAAGATATGCAATATTGATTGTATTATTAATTAATCGGGTGAGCCTCGATGAACAGCAATATATTAACACTAAAGACAAAGAATTACCTGGAAGACCAGGTTGGCCTTGGGGTCCTCTGTCTCCTTTAGGACCTTCAATTGCACTCCCTGGTAGTCCAGGAAGACCTTGGTTTCCCTTAGGACCTGGTGGACCTGCATATCCTGGCTCCCCTTTCAGGCCTGGGATCCCTGGACTTCCTGGGGATCCTGGAAAACCCACTTCGCCTTTTGCACCTAAGATTTGAAACAACCACAGAACATGATTAGAGAGAAGATCACAATCACTGAAACCCTCTGCCTTGCTATGCACTCATAGAAGGCTTTATTCTTTTTGAAAACACTGACCTTAACTTTATACAGTTCTACAAAAACGCAGAATTTCAGGAAAACATGAATTATTCTTCACATTATGATATAAAGTATGACGAAAGTAGTTTGACTGACATACCTTTTCTTATCTTATCACTGGGTTATTTTTAGTCACTCTTAAAGTAAATTAACATCTAGCATCCCTCTATCGCCCCTTACACTAAGACTATAAAGCCCCCAAACCCTTACTCCGCAGCAATTATTATTGTCACAGTCAAGTCGTTGTGCTTGACTAAGCAAAAAAGGACTTGCTCCAGGAGAAAAATTGAATACTTTTTTACTAATATCTAGATTTAGACCCACCATACTTACTTTCAGGCTTGTATAAATAGTTAACAATTGCAATTCAATCTAATTTTAGATTGAGCAAGAGAATATAGAGTAACTGGTACAAGTACAATAATAAGAGAAACATTTATAAAGAACACTTTCTCTGGCTGTCTGTCTGAGCAGAACAAGGTTTTTAAATCCTGGACTTGTTTCTTTGGAACTACAATACATTTAGAACACAAATTATATAAGTAGACTATATATTTACTCTAAACACAGATATTTTTAAGAGCTAGATGACAAAATGAGAGATGGGGAAGGTGAGAGAAGTGTTCTCATAATCTAGTATTCTACATGCCTACCGAGCTATGATTAAAAAATTTGCCTAATTTATTAAGTTCTCTAACAGGGCTTTTGCAGCAGTTAATGACTGTTAATTAGTCTAAGATGGTAAATAAAAGATATTCTGAAATTCTGGTTTATCACTTCGGATTGTCCAGAAACGTTTCCTGTATTAATAGAATGAATGAATGAAGTAGGGCATTAATTTTTAAAGCTATGTAAGTTCTTCAAAATCTGACATGTCATGTTAATTTAATGGATGGACTAGTTGAATTGTTTGTGTTTTCCAGATGGCTAAAACTGAAAATTCCCCAATTATACACAATTTCCTTTATCAATAGCAGTTGGACATTTCTTCACTACTGTATCTATTGCAGCCTGGTGTCTAGGACATACTTATTTCATAAAGTGGAGCATGGTGCATTACAGACACCTTGAACAAGCACTGACTCGAGCCAATCAAACCATTCTCACAGCACAGTGTAGTGACACGCTTTTCAAAGAACACAAGGGGACTTGAATTGTCATAGTCATGTGGCTGTACCCAAGCTATTGACTCCTGAGCGCAGGTAATAAAATTTTTCAGTGAGATCTCATCAGGACAGGACTGCTATCTTTTGCATCTCTGCACCATGCTCCTGTGCATAGCTTAGACATGCTCTGCTGAGCTATAGAAAATAACTGTCTTAGCAATTAATACATCTGGGCTGCAAAACAGATTCAAGCAAAAAAAATTACTGCAGTATCCTGGCCACAAAGCTACCATCTGCGCAGCTGTCTGGTGCGCAGAGCCTCACTAAATTTTGATTCTCACAAAATTAGTAGGAAAACAGAAATATTTGGAGTCAAAAGCACAGCACACAAATACAGGAGTTATTTATATTACCTCATCACAGCACAGCTTGCAGTAAGTAAATTCCACACTATGAATAATTACCTATTTTAGGGTACATCTAAGTCCAAGATGTTGCCACTGTAACAGAAATTAGTATTTGAACATCTCAGAGCTTCTGCCTGCTCTGAGAAGGCATAGGATGTAAAAGAATGAAGTAGAAAGTATGTCTGCATTACAGAATTACGGTTATAGTATGTTGGGAAGGAGGTTTAAAATTGTTTAAATAAGTGTTTTACCTTTATCTCCCTTTGCACCCGGAAATCCTGGACGTCCTATACCGGGAAGACCTGCAGTACAGAGACAGCAAAAAATTAGAAGTTGGAAAAGTACTTACATTTAACCTTTAATGAATAAAACTCTATTATGCAAATACAAACTCCCAATAAGTGGCTTATGCAAAAGTTCTTCAGGGCAGAGGCTGTTTTTGTTATGTACTGGTATTGTATTTAGCACAATGGGTCCTGTATGACTGGAAACCCTACTCTAAGAAAAGGCAAGGCTGCTCCACTATTTCACAGATAGGTTGCAGGCTGAAATTAATTCCAAAACACAGTTCTTTAAAGTATTACCAGCTTCTGTGAAAGAAATTCTTTCAAGATTATATTGATTAAACACAGTTGCACATCTAAACGATCAGCTTTACAGTGCTGGATGATAGTAAGACACCAATACTGACTTTATTTTTGAAAGTTTCATCCACAAGACTCAAAGCCAGTACACACCTCTACCAGCTGCTCTTGTGCAACCTATGTCGGTGCATTTTCATACCACAGGAACTGAAGATGACAGTCACAGTACCTTGTTCACCCTTTGCACCAGCTGCACCTGGAATCCCATCATAACCTGGTTCACCCTTCTGACCGATGGCACCAGCAGGACCCGGAACACCAGGTTCACCTGAAAAATCATTGACATTTTCATTTTAACTATGGCTTTTTTCTCTCAAGAAAAACTTTACTTTTTCTTTTGCTCCCACAGAGACCAAGCAGATATTGCATGATGACTTCAGTGTGACTTTTCACCAAGTTTACTTCTGAATTAAATCAGTCTGAGACAGGGCTCAAGTATTAAAGATTTTGACACAGCTAATTATCATGAATCTCAGTAAATTTAGAATGCAGGAACTCCCGCAAAGACTTGTGAACAGCACAGTCCATTGTCCTGCAAGATGATGTGTCCTGCAGCCAAAAAACTGAGAACAGAAGACTCCAAGATCAAAAATGTTGTTATATTCATAACAGCAATGGACTTAAGTCTCCTCCATACTCTATTTCCTCTGTACATAACATCTGTGTAATGATGCTAATGTGGTGATTCAGGTTTGGGGATAAAGATCAGTTGAATTGTTCTTAAATTAACTCAGAAACAACAGAAGTAATGGCTGTAAAAACAACCAGTCTTGTGGAAGGTGGTAAAATCTATTCCTCAAACAGTGCAAAGGAAGTATTAGCTCCCCAATACACTGACTCAGGTTTACCTGGGAAGCAGCAATGTCTTTTTTGCTTATGAAATGAACAAATGTGCTGTGAAATATCTGACCCAAAATAAATGTAGAATGCAACAGATTTTGTTTTAGCCACTGCCTGGAGATGAACAATATTTTAAGCGTCATTTGCTGGTTTATATTTTTTTTTTACCTGGTTCTCCTTTTAAACCTGGAATCCCACTTAAGCCAGGAAGTCCTTTTTCACCCTTGTCTCCATGGCGGCCAGGGCTTCCTAAAGAACGGAAGAAGACATGTGTTTCCATGTGGGATATTTAATATAATTTTTACTTTAATTTTTCACTGCAGTTTCTGTTTTATAAAAGCATAAACACTTGCCTGGAAATCCTGCCATGCCAGGGGATCCTTTGGGACCGGGGGCACCCGGCATTCCAGGAATTCCTGCACTACCCTTTTCACCCTTATCTCCAGATAAACCTGGACTACCTGTTCTTCCTGGTTCTCCCTAGAAGAAGCAGCACACATAAAATCCACATATTAATTCAGGAACAGTGTTTTCCATATGCAGTGGTATCTTATCCCCTCTTATCCATCTGACTTTTAAAGAATTCCATTGTTTTTCCACTCCTAAACAAAGTAGTTTAGGATTAAATTTGGTGTTAAATTCCACTATCAGAGTTTTTAACTAAGCTAGCAATTGCTTAATACCTACATATGAAAATGAGCAGTTTTCTATGCATTTAGGACGGTTATACAAAGTCTTTTCAAAATTAGCCTCTTAACTTACTTATTATATTTCATCATCTTAAAAAATGTCTTTTTTGAGTCCTCAGTAAGTTTGCTACCAGATTAGCAAGTATTATTTTTACCATTTTTACTTATAAATTACTTAATGTCATTTTACAGCTAGGAAAAGGAATATGAAACAAATGAAGATCTTATAAGATACTAGTAGAGATTAAATTAAACTTTACAGACAGTATTAATACAGTCCACTTTTCAGTAGTGTCTGAGAACTGTATAGCATCTTCGTAAAAGTACAGTAACATTATTTCAGTGTGATTATTTGCTCTGTTTGTAAAATGCCCTTTTCACATTATTGATGCAGTATTCTTAAAAGTTCTTTCCCTTCCCTACATTTCTAGCACTGTGAATTAGCCTATTCTGAACAGAGATAATAAAAAAGAACACTGGAGACACTGGTTCCATCAAACAGAATGCATCTAAACCTGTGCATATGCACACCTTTAAAGTTCCTCATAAGGCACTTAAATTTGCATAATAGAAAATAAAACAAAACAGCTTAGAGACCAACAGCGTCTTTTCAAGTGTTTGGTAGAGATAACCAAATCCGTAGGGGTATAAATACCTTCTCACCAGGAGCCCCTGGAAAGCCAATTCCAGGAAAACCTGGTGCTCCTTTGTCTCCTTTTTCACCTTTTTGCCCAGGGAACCCTGGTGTGCCTGGTGAACCTGGTACTCCAGGAAGGCCCTTTTCGCCAGGTGTTCCTAGTAAGTGAAAGAGAAAAATGAGTGCATCAAAACCAGTGGTACCCTAGCAGTGTTGACCATGATGTTTCAGTGCTGCTTTAGCTATTCAGAGCTATAAAAGTAAGTAAATTATCTTTTGAGATTCACTCTCTAAATAAGACTTTTTGTGGCATTTTGCTAAAAATGCGAACTGAATAAAAATTTTTTTTTTATTTGAATAATTTTTAACAGTACCACAGTGACAAAGTGACTCTTCTGCAGCATATTTTTTCTGTCCTCATTTCAGACTTTCACATTTGATTTCCTAAATCAAATGTGATCCCTGCTAGACACAAGGCCATCCCAATGGAGCCAAAGTTTCAATGTTGAGCTACAGGTTCTTCTCTATTCTATTCCTTACCAATCCCTTCCACAACAACATTATTCCCAGACCACTACAGTTCATAATTGACACACGGCACACAGCAGCTCACCAAACCTTTTAGAAGGGGGAAAATACACAAAAAGCTTAATGCAGTTCACAGACTATCAGAGACAGACAAACAGGCGCCACTCAAAAAACTGCCTGCCTGAAACAAACACAGAAAACCTAAACATCCGGCTAAAGGACTTGCACGTAGAAACTTAGGACGCCATCCTATTATTTGTATATAGCAATAGGACTGAAAAGAAATGTCTCAAAAGCCTTACATTCAGTCCCTGCAAATAGTACAATTGTTTAGCAGATCTACACCAACAAATAATCCATACAAGTCCTTCATAATGTTCTACATTAACTTGAGGAAAAAAATAAGAAGAAATTCCTAGCAATCAGTACCTGGCAAACCCATTTCACCAACTGATCCTTTTTGTCCTGGAACTCCTGGATCCCCTGGGTATCCTGGGGGGCCCTGATCACCTTTTGGTCCTATGGACAACAGAGAAATTAAGAATCCCATTCATTAAAAAGGTTTAAAATACCTGACAAACAGTCTGTCTGCTGTTAGCTTCAGACATACCTGGTTGTCCTGGAGTACCAGGTTCACCATCCTTCCCTGGAGTTCCTGGTTCTCCATAATCCCCACGCAGCCCTTTTTCTCCTGTTGCTCCATGGTCCCCTGGACACCAAAAAGACAAACACAGTGAGATCAGTTTTACCACAGTTTACTGTAACTACATATAATAATCCTTCTAGTTAATTTTTGATCACTGCTGCTTCTCTCCGCTGAACAAGGAAATGGCTGAGTAAAACACAACTCTCCAATCATTAAACCAAGGAAAGGCTAAAAACTATCACAATTTTATGGGGGTCTGCGCAAATTACAAAGCAAGTATAAGTTATATCTGTAAGTTATATCTATAAAAGAAATTGAAATTAATGTGTGTTTGAGTTAGATTAATGAGTTATTTGAGAAATGGCAGACAAAATCAGGTGTTAACAGAAATTATTGATTTGACTGTTCAGGTATCTAAAAAGGCACATGTGAACAACTAGTAAACAGCCAGAAATTTGCTGTTTTCTCTGTTCCATTTAACCTTAAAGCACCTTCAGAAGGCTTGATCTCTTACTCTGTAGCATGCCTCTTCTCCAACTTTATGTCCATGCGTTTTGGTCATAAACAATTCTGTTAGTGTTGCACAGAGCTTCAGGACAATAGGTTACTGAAGATAACTCACCGAAGGTTTTTAAGTAAGCGGCTTCTATTAAAAACATTTCAAGATGTCCAAACCCAAACTTTTTCATTAGGCATCACTGATAGTATGACAAAAATTCTGTGTCTTCTCTGCACAGTTTGTATTTCAGAAGCTTTTAAAAACAATGCTGTGATATTTATGTCTAAAGGAATGAAGGCAGCTAAAAGATCAGCAAAGTTACGGAGCATAACTAAGTTATTTTTCTCTGCTGGTACCAAGGTTGAAGAAGATGAGATAAGAGCAGAAATTTGCAGGCTGGGATCTGTTTGGAACCTACTCTTCCAGGCTGTGTGAGCCAGGCCAATCTGTAGACTGTGTGTGGTCAGGAAAAGGTAGAGCATAGAAGTTTGCAAGCATGCATTACTACTGCTGGAGAGATTAGTAAATTAGAAACCAAAGAAATTAACCATTTTAATTTCTCAGCAAAGGTTTCTTTATTTGCATGTAACCAGCGTGCCTAATTTAGATTTCTAGAAATAAAATAAAATTAATCATCCTACATGCCAGGAAGTCATTATTTCCTATTAAGTAAATAGTGAAAACAACAACAACCTGTGTGGTTTTAAGACTTTACCTACCACTGTATATACCAAGATCAGAAACAAATGAGAAAAAATAATCTAGATAAAATCTTTATAGGCTGGGAGCTTCATCAAAAGTACTCTCAGAAGCTGCACCTCAGCCAAAGGGCAGGTGTACTCCACACTTGCTCACGCCCTCCCCTGCAGTCCCTGGCTGCCCAAGCTGCGAGGCACTACTTACCCACATGCCCAGGTTTCTCTGAGACCCAACCAGAACACGTGAGCCCAGATCTCCTTCTGACAATTAGCCAGGACATGGAGATAAGAGGTAGCTAAGACTGGGATACTCTCCTGTTTCCACAGTTCAAATACAACATAGTACAGTTATTAGTGATTCACTGTCAAACTGGAAAGGAGTCTGCCCTGGAATACACTGATGAAATGTACAGATGACACCCAAAAGAAAGGCTCAAAAAGAGGACAGGATTAGACTACAGAAGGATTTTGAAGAGTTGGAGTAAAGCTTGAAAATCATCACAGTGAAAATCAAAAAGTGTAGTACACCATATGTGTGATGAGGAGAAGTCAAAAAGATGCATACAAAATAAAAAATCATTACCGAAGCAGTTGTCCAGAACTAAGGGACTAAGAATTATAGATAACCACAAACTCAGTCAGCTGTTGTTTCAAGAAACAGAAACTTCATTCTAGCCTGGCCTGAGTTGGAGTACTTTGCTTGTTTCAGCAAAGTGCATTCTAACAAGGATGCAGCCAAATTGGGGAGAAATCAGAAAGTGTAAAAAGAACAATAATTATTTCAGAAAATATGATATACTATTAAAGCCTGACGGATTTGGTTGAGACAGAATTAAAGACTACATGATCTCAGTAGCTGCCTTCTAAGCTCTACACTTCTACACCTCTATTTTAACTAAAAAAGGTTACCATTTATTAAAAATGCTTTTTTTATATAAAAAGTAAATTATAACAAGAAGAACAAATATTAAAAATATGCACAATATACACAATTTTTTCTTCAAAAAGAAATGCAGGAGAGAAAATTATTTCAAACAACTAATTTATCAACTAGCAATAAGAATAAAAATCCAAGAAGAATGCGTTATCTAAAAAAGCTAACAAATCTATAACCATGAAGTTTCAAAACTGAAAAATTATTGCCTTTCTCCTGCATACTTCCAGATGTTTCTAAACTGACATAAGTTGATCTGCTGGTATCAGTAGCATAAATGCATTTCCTTCCTGAAATTTCTTCAGGTCACAAAGAAACACGTGTCGAAAAAGGCTGCTCACTTTTTTTCTTACACTATAAGCTGATCTTCATGGCCACAACTACATGTTTTACATGAAAGACACATTTTCCCTTCCGGAAAGCTCTACTCTTACTTTTAAAATTTCTTTTCAGAGTCTTCTGATTAAAGACGTAAAATCAATTATAAAAGGACAACTTGAACCTCTTCTATTTAACCAAAACCCCATTGCTCTGCGATCAATCTTTGTTTCTATAGTCTTGAAAAACACTACAAAAATATCTACATTCGCTGTGTGAAGTTCTTTAATCTTATTTTAAAAACTGTTGCCTAAAACTAACACAAAACTGAATTCAAAGTACTGCTGCTTGGTAGTATGTGAGGGCTAATTACACGTGCTCACAGTTAGAAACTAAAGTTACCTTTTTCTCCTTGATCTCCCTTCTGGCCTTTGAGGCTAACCATGTCCATGTTGTCCATTGTTCCAGGTTTTCCTGGGAGACCAGCTTCACCTTTATCTCCCTTAACACCAGGATCACCCTGCGGTCCAATTACACCTTTGAAACCTTGGCTACCTATAAAGAGACAGCACTGAATGTTATAGGGGCATATAAAACTTTGCAAAAATATTTAGTAGACAACAGCAAATTAAATTAGGTGTCTATTCAGATTTAGAGAACCAAATACCATGTTCTGGAACTGTTCCTATGAAGTTTTTTTTTTATACTTCACAATAGCTCTGTCAAAAAGTTGACATATTTTTCCCACTTCACAGCCAATAATTTTAGACTCTTTGAAACAATAAGAGGAGTTTGGCAGTAATACAGAGCATTATCTGAGGCTTTTAATTAAGACCTTCCTGCTGGCTTTTAATAATTTCAAATATTCTGTTTTTCTTGGAGTAATACCTATAGCAGCCCCACACCTTGCAAACCCTTATGTTGTTGATCAACAATCAATCAAAAATCATGTCTTGGTGCCCAAACACAACTGCTCCTTGCATACGGTTTCTAACTTGGAGAGAAATTACTTGACAAAAACTATTCCTTAGGCCAACTGTAATCCTTATATTTGGTTATTTCCCAACTTCTGTTGGGAAAAAGGTGGGTTTTACAATTTTTATTTTGAGAAAGTCTCTCTCTTACCTTTTTCACCAGGTAACCCGCGATCTCCAACTGGTCCAGGAGTTCCTGGCAATCCAGGAGTTCCCATAACTCCCATTTCTCCTTTAGGTCCTGAAGCCAAAAGAGAAGAGTGAATAAAAAAATAAAGCAAGCAGTGTAAAGAAGTACAAGAAACAGAATTATTTACTGCCTATCATATTAGGAATTGCATTACTTAAGGAAAAATGGGACAAAGAAGATTAAACTAAAACAGCCCAATACAGAAAACAACAGTAAACACAGTATTACGAAAACCAGAGAAAAACAGTTTGTAACGGGTTTTTGACAAAGTCTTAAAACTTCCTATTACAGCAAACAATGCTGTCATTAACAAAGGCATTATTAAAATCATACTCTGTCACTAAAACTGTGCAGAATAATCCCCTTTCATTATTACAGGAGAAAGGCAGTTCCTTCAAACTGCTGGATTTGATCCCTGAAAGGACTTCAGCAGCAGTTCAGTTCCATGTGCACAGAGGTGCTTTACTGATGTCAGTCCATGTGTTTTCCCAAGCTTGGGCTCTTTGATGAATCAACTCCTATCTGAGTGAAAGAGTATGCTACCACAACTTAATAAAACAGTTGTCAAAGATGCTGGTTTCTGTGGGACAAGATGTTTACCTGATGATCCTTTCAATCCAACAGCCCCCTGTGGACCTGGCAGGCCAGGTAACCCCACAGAGCCTGGGACTCCTGGCTGGCCCTGGCTACCTTTATCCCCTTTTGGTCCTGGCATATCTAGACCTGGGACACCAGGCAAGCCCCTTTCTCCTTTTAGTCCAGGAAATCCTAAGAAAAACAGAAGATACAGGATTAGTCCTTAACAAAGAACAAGGATCATCATTAATATGCATATCTGATCATGTCCACCTGGATTCACAAATTACATGGCATGGAGGATGAAGACTCGAGGGCAGACAGCAGAACCAGCCCTCATTTCCTAAGAGAGGCTTTGAACCTGTATCTATTACCCCCCAATGACCCGAGGAGACCAATCCAAACACCAGCATCCTCGTAGGAAGCCCACCCTGCATTCTGGACCTGATGGAGGAGGCCCACTGGTATGTCCCCCCATCCACCCCCAACAAACTCACACTGCAAAAAGTTCTCAAGCAACACTTTTACCTGTGTTATCCACTTATGTCAAAAGTCTGCTCCTAATCACCATCATGAGAGTATTCTCTGCTCACCTGGTGGTCCCTGGGGTCCCGGCTGCCCAGCGGGTCCTGGAAATCCTGGAGGGCCCAGCCCCGGTGCGCCTGGAGGGCCCTGCAAGCCTTGGAGGCCTGGGAGACCAGGGTCACCTGCAGGGAGACAGGAGAAATATAGACCAAGCATTCTCTGATGCTGTTTGACATCTTGCTTGCTGAAGATGCCAGATAGGGTGCTCTGGAAGCACATGGCCAACAAGACCTCATTCAGCCTCCAATACCTCCAAGCGCGGGCTTGAAGGAAGGGCTGCTCTTTGCTGCTAGCATTTACTACTGGTGGGTGGTAGGAAAAAACAAGAAGGAAAAGGGGCAATTCTCTGAGATATCAGTAGGATATTTCAGTGATAAAAAGACGTTTTGCTGCATCTACAGGAGAGTGACTTTAAAAAGAAATACAAATACAGAACTGTATTTTTCCAGTGATGTTACCTCTGAATCCTTGCTGTCCAGGTATGCCTGGAAAGCCTTGCTCACCACGTAAGCCAGGCAGTCCTGGATTTCCCTTTTCGCCAGGGATGCCAGCTGGGCCAGGGGGTCCTGGCAACCCCTTAGGGCCAGGGAGACCTACACCAGGTTCACCCTAGCCAAAGAAACACAATAGATTAGGAATCAACACATCAAAACCAATATATCATTTACTAAATTTATTTAAATCTGTCAGTATAGGGCTAATGTATAGACCTCTATACATGACTTCAGGAGTGACCTGCAAGCCCTTTAGTGTTAATGTCAACTATTTATCCATCTACTCTGTCCCGTTGTGTGCACAGTGGGAAACTTAAAATGACAGTTTGGCCAGCTTTTCAAGAGCTTTTCTTTGCAAGCGTTCCTGTTAACACAGGAAGTCACAGACAACACTATCAGCAGCTGACATCTACCTTTTGGCCTTGTAAACCTGGAACTCCTGGCAAACCATCCAGACCAGGAGTTCCTGGAGTTCCTGGCAGACCAGGTGAGCCAGGCTGACCTTGGAAACCTATAAAATAAAACAAAACATTTCTCACATTATTACTGTCTCTCTCTGTAAGCGACCTCTGCTGTTTCTTCAAGCCTCTAACTGAACTATTCACAGGGATGTGTAAAAAACATCCGTGTAGTCAAACTCTTAGGGAGGCCAGTATTCAAATGCCCCAACAAAGATTCAAATGCTGACTTTCGTGCAGCAGTTGGCTTCTAATGAGAAACAACCACCCAGAAGAAATAAATGCTGAGTGTCTCCTCTTAAATAAACAGCCTTGTGGGTTCATCTCCCATCTCACTTGTGAGAAACAGCCTGCAAAACTGGGTTCCCAAAGTCTTCTTCAGAAAATGCAACTTAATGTGTGGGGCATCAGACTGACGGATGCACAATCTGTGAATCAACACCTTTTGTGCAATACAGGTCTTGTGACACATTCTACATGTCCCACTGTGGGTTGCATACAGAAAGTTTCTACGACACAGCTAGCCCATGAACTGCACCTTGGGAATGTGAGAAGGAATACCTACAACATTCTGCAAACCCAGAACAACTTCAACAAAGATAGCACTCACTCAACACCAGCACACACACAAGTTCAGATGAAGCAGGCAGAAATCCAGCTTTTAGGCTAAGACCCCAGAATGTCATTGGGCAGAGCTGAGTTCATAGAAGGGTCCTCTAAAGAAATATGTTTCATGTGTCATTCCATTCTTCTGGCATCGAAGTGCATACAGCAATTCTTCTCCAGATACAATGGGCCTTTTCTGTTCAGGTCCCAATGCAGTCTCAGAGGAACCAGACGTGGTTACAGGGAAAATTATGCCCTTTCTGCTTATGAAATTTCTGATCCTCCCAGTTCATTGGTGTGTGGAATCATAAGAAATAATAATGAAGACACATAAGAATTTTGGTGATTGAGGTGGCTGCTGGAAGTTCAGTCATCTACTTCTAAATGAGCAGCAGCACTACGAAATACCTCTTCAAAAAATCCAAAACATTTAGACTACCTCTAAGCTACCTGCACACCCTCACAACGGCCATGGAGGGAAGACTACACTTTTGCTGAGTAAGCTGGAATTCTAACCAAACCACTCTCAGCTGTCTGGGACTCAGCAGAGCTGTAAGCTCTGGCCCAAAACTGTTATATTTACATCAGCATATTATTTTTACCAACCACACACAGTGTTTTTCATCTTTAAGAAGGATCATCTCATCTCAGCAACTTCAGCTGCTGCAAGGTAAGATGCTGTACTGTATCATTTTCTATTCTGGCAGTAGCTGTGACACTGTCTGAAGCTACACCACTGCACTGCACAAAGCAAGTGCACATCGAAGGAATGCTCACTGTGGTGCTGGTTGACTTTTGCAAGGGAGCTTCCTCAGCTGCACCTCCCAAATCCCATGCAGCTATGGCTGGATGACAGTGCAGGCCTCCATTCACACTCCAGTTACACCAGCTCTGTTAGATGGATAGCTTTATCTTACCTTTGGGGCCTGGAGGTCCAGGGAACCCTATACCTGGCTGCCCAACAGCACCTTTTTCTCCTGGTAGGCCAGGTCTACCTGGAAGCCCAGGATTCCCTTTGTCACCTTTGTAAATGAAGACAAGACAAACGTTAACACAAAGGCAAATTTCTGGGGAACAAAACCATTTTAATAATCAGCCAAAGATTAACAGACTACTATACCTTGGGGTCCAGGGAAACCAGGTGGCCCAGGAAGGCCATCTGCCCCAGGTGGTCCAGGGAGAGATATAGTTCGTCCTGCTTCACCCTTTGCTCCTGTAAATGTAAAATTGTATTAGAGTACAGGAACTGATGAAATAAAACAAGGGAGTTCTACATTGACAGCATTATTAGTTCAGCCATACCATTACGAGACTTGTTACGAAGGTTTTTTGGTAGAAGATTCACAGAAAACTAGGATGACCCTAAATATCCCATTTGGCCTAGAAAATTCCTCAAGAGAACCGCCCTCAAAATATACTTCTGAAAGCAAACACTGATTTAAATTAGAAAGTCTTTTTATTTCAGGCTTAAATTCTGATCATCCTCTAATCCGTACCACTTTAAGGGCACAATTTTTAATTTTTTTTTTTATTATTATTTTTTAAGCACATTATAGCATTACCTGGAAGTCCTGGTAAACCTGGGGTTCCAGCAAAGCCTCTGTCTCCTTTTTCACCAGGTAATCCTGCAGCACCTACCCCAGGAGGGCCAGGAAAACCTCTTTCACCACGCACTCCAGGGAATCCAGGCTGGCCAGGGGGACCACGTTCTCCTTTCAAGCCAGCTGTACCCTAATTTTTGGAAAGCAGAAGTGTACTTCTTGCCTGCCTGGCAAGACAGAACACATCATCCTCTGAATATTTTGTAACTGGGATTAAGCACAGGTATCTCTAATGTTGAAGAAAGTGGACTTTTTTCTACGGAGCTCAATGAAAACAGCTAGGTTCCATGTGGAATAGCACACGGAAATCACTACTAGCAATGCAGCTAACTGGAATATGTAGGCCATGTTCCCATTAGTGGATCTGGGAGCAGATGGGAACTCCACATTCAGCTCCATATCCACATGAGCTGAACTCTATCCTTGCAAGATTTTGAAGCATTCATTTCTACAAGAAGAGAAATATGCTACAACAGACCTTGTCTTAACAACTTCTACTTGGATAACTGAGTTTGTTCAATCATCTCCAAATATCAGCTAAATCATTCACACCAGTTCTCACTATCAAGCTGTGAGAAAGGCAGAAAGGAATAAAATTACTGTCCATGTCCAAACGTTTTCTCTATGGTCCTGAAAGTAACAAGCCATCCTGAATGCATCTGAGTCAGATCACTTATTTGCATGACATGCAAAAAGAAATGGTCAAAAATCTAGCTCTGAAATAGTCTGTTGTTGAAGAACTGTCTTCCTCGCTATTTCCAGTGAAAATGGAATCTTCTTCTGAGGAAGAATGTACTACTCAAGGTAAGGAATAGATGTGGAAAAATGAATGAGGCAAATAAACATAAAGCATGTATAGGGCACAAAAGCATGTGAATTCTGATCTGAAAAGACAGAATGTATAGCACAGCAAGTAAACATAAATAAATACACAGCAGGACAATATGTAAACATAAAGAAACAAACATACCGCTACTCCTTTTGGACCCTGCGGACCTGGAAATCCATCTTTTCCCGGTCTTCCTTCTCTTCCAGGAATACCTGGTTGTCCTGGGAAACCAGGATCTCCCTTTTCACCTTTCAGGATAGAATCGTAAGTAAAATCTCCAGGTTCTCCTTTTGCCCCAGGGCTGCCCATAAGCCCTGGAGTACCGGGGGGGCCCTGAAATTTTATAAATTCAGATGTCATCAGTTGCTCTACAAACCCTTCAACTGATACAGAAGAAAATAAACCTCCAGAAACTGAAGTGTAGACCCAAATCAAGGGAACCACCAAGTTTTTGACTGAGGAGGTCAAATGAGAATATTTTCCAAGACACAGCAGTCTTGGAAGCAGAAAGCTTCTCCCTGGGTAGTTTATTCATGACATTCAGAGGATGTGAATACATGTGTTCCTTCATTATTAACATTTATTGATTTTGAACAGCTGATACGGTCAGTTGGTAATATCAGATCACCATGCACATGCTCAGAAAATAGTTTTGTAACCTCTTCTGGAAACAAATTATCTACCTAATGGTATACCTACAGGATTTCCAGAATTTCTATATTTCCCTTCATATTTTCTAGGACTTGAATGAACTTTTCTTATGAGAAAAGTCTCTATTATTTCTAGTGAATCAGAGCTACTCACTAGGGTAGTAAAACACAAACTTCATGGGCAATGTCCACTATGTGCAGCTCATGTGTGTCCTCCACTTCAACCTGAACCAGAACATGGTCACCAGTAATCTTTCCATCAGCACTGGAGTGTTGTGAATCAGACTCTGATGTTCTGGCATGGCTGTAAACAATGTCAGCTTGCAAGGCTGGCCTCTATGTAGTTTTTCCAAGTTAAATTATATGCTGGATCACCACCTGGCTGAACTTTGTGGAGCAAAACAATCTTAAAAACATTCAGAACAGCAGCCAGTCCTTGTCTGATTAAAGACATGAACAGAACTTACGAGGCAATAAAAGTAAAATATAAAGGTGTGGCAAAACATGTGCCAAGAACAAATGCCAGACAACAAAAAAGATTAAATACATTACAATGTCTTTCATTTTTTTCCCACTGTCTTATTTCATGGATCCCATGGCTATTATAGTACATTCAGTCACTAGGTAATGCAATTTACTGTGGTGGCAAGAGTTAAAGAATTCATATTAGCAAACTTTCATTGGCTGAATTCAGGCATCAAGGCTTTATTTATACCCCAGGGAGAGAAATAGATGCTTGAGCAATGAATTCATACAAGTGGGCTTTTTTACTTCTGAAGGTACCTCTCTCTCACCACTGGTGATAGAGGGAGCTCGCATAATTCCAGTGTGTGATAAAGCCAGTGCATGTGAATGTCACTGAGAAGTTATGTTGGCAGAAAGGATCAGCTGTAAGGAAACAGACAGCTTTGAGGAGAAGAAGTCTGAGAAGACTCAGTCCACTCACACTAGGAATGGCGTCAAAATCCACATTATGCTACAGGAACAGGTATGCTGAGGTAGGTTTTCATAGCAAACCTCAGTGCCCATAGGGGCACTTAAGTGGACCCTGACAAGACCAAATGTAGTTGTGGTAGTACACTGCTCATCTAGGAGTCATTTGTGTTACATTTTAGACAAGTGTTACACTTAAGTCTGTTCTGCTTCTGGCCTTACTGAGAGTCATGTTGTTCTGCCTCAACATAATTTACAAGTAATCTTACTAGGATGCTACCCACTTTCACACCTTTACTTTTTTTCTTCAAAAGTATTTAACATTCCTTCTTACTAATTGTGTTTTACAGAACATACTGCAGACACTTCCCAAAATCTCCATTAACAATCTGGATGCAGGACTTGAAGGAATACTAAATTTGCCAATGACAATAAACCAGGAGGAGGTGTCAACTCCCTCTGCAATTCTCTCTCCCTGCAGAGAGACCTTAACATACCAGAGAGATGGTCAATCACCAGCACAAGGGCAAGTGCCAGATCCTCCACCTGAGATGGGGCAATCCTGAATGTGTGGATAGACCAGGGAATGAGATGCTGGAGGGCAGAGCCACAGAAAGGGACCTGGGGGTCCTAGTTGATGTCAAGGTGAACATGAGTCAGCAGTGCCCTGGCAGCCAGGAGGGCCAACTCTGTCCTGGGGGGCATCAGGCACAGCATCACCAGCCGGGCAAGAGAGGGGATTGTCCCGCTCTGCTCTGCCCTGGGGCAGCCTCACCTTGAATACTGTTTTGGGTGCCACAATATAAAAAAGACATTGAACTATTGGAGAGCATCCAGAGGAGGGCCACGAGGATGGTGAAGGGTCCGCAGGGGAAGCCTCATGAGGAATGGCTGAGGTCACTTGATTTGTTCAGCCTGGAGAAGGGGAAACTGAGGGGAGAGCTCATCACAGTCTACAACTTCCTCATGAGGGGACAAGGAGGGGCAGACACTGATCTCTTCACTCTTGTGAAAAACGACAGGACTTGAGGAAACAGCATGAAGCTGAGTCACAGGAGGTTTAGGTTGGCTATCAGGAAAAGGTTTTACATCCAGAGGGTGGTTAAGCATTGGAAGAGGCTCCCCAGGGAAGTGGTCACAACAACAGCCTGACAGAGTTCAAGAAGCATTTGGACAACTCTCTCCGGCACAAGGTGTGATGTTTGGCATGTCCTTCACAGGACCAGGAGTTAGACCTGATGTTCCCGATGAGCCCCTTCCAACTCCGCATATTCTATTATTCTTTGATTCAAAATTCAGGTAAACTGCCACAGTATGCTGCATGCTAACATTATACTGCTCACACTACACTAGATGGCACTGTCTCTCTCTCAATACATTTGTACTCTACAGCAAAGAGTTATTGGAACAATTCACGAAAAGGTCAGGGAAGACCTGCATCTGTTTCCTGCAAAATCCTACTCTCTACCCAGCTCCACTGCTTAGCTCGCTCAGACAGAACGTCACACATCCTGATGAGTTCTTATGATGGATAAACTCAGAAGTATAACCAATATCTCACAGTTCTTTTCTAGGTCTTACAGTTCAAACCCACTTCTTCCTACTTTATTTTATTAGGGACAGTTAACCTTAATTTTATCCTATCAGTGCACTGGTTTTGGGGGGTTTCTTTTGTTTGTTTTAAACAGAACTTTTACACAACCACGCTGATACACTGATCATCACATGTTTTTTGATCACATGCCTAGTAGGACATGTAGTATTTGGCAAGGCATTACTTACAGGTACCCCTGGAAGGCCATCAAGCCCAGGTAAGCCTCTGTCACCCTTGAAACCCGCTTGTCCTGGAAAACCTTTTCAGAGAGACAAAAATATAGCTTAATTTATTACATGTTTTTACAAATAGCTCACTGTATGTGAATTCTCTGTGATCCCTTTTAAAGTGTCTCATTCCATCCCCAGTTATATCAGCATGATGATGCTAAAGCCAGTGAAGCTGTCTTGATTGATGCACTCGTGTGTTGCTTGTCTGCATTCATAAACTTGGAAGTTGATGATTCATTTGACTGAGGAACGAATTCACCAATCCATGTAACCAATGCAGAACTGAAACTACCTAAAACACATTCATTTTCCTGAACAGCCACTAGAACAAACATTAGGTATAATATAATTTATGGCATGTGGCACTTCTCTCATATGGAAGCAAAAAAAAAATTGTTTTTTGGGCCACAGAATTTAGTGCTGCAGTTGGAAACAAATGTATGGGTCACTGTCAAGCCTGGGCACATAGGCAAATGGTTCCCACATTATTTCTCACTGTGAAAATATTTGGGCCACAATTTGCAAAGACCCATCATTGTGGCCAGTTTCTACTTCCCTGGTTATTCTGGTTGATTGTATTGGAAATTTGGAATCAGGCCAAAAATAGAAATATTCCACACTCCTTTCATTAGTCCTTTCATTAGTTTCACAAATAATTTGATTAGTGGGACAAAAAGTAATTTTATTATGTATGCTGCATTTTTTAGAATTTAGCCTACATAGCTCATTCTTGGGTAATTAAGGAGTTTTTACCTGCTGGACCTGGTGGCCCTTGTGGTCCTGGAAGTCCAGGAGGTCCTACTTTATCACACAAGGCACAGGCTTCACCTTTGTCACCTGAAAAAATAAAACAGCAAAGCACATGAATAACAACAAAAGGATTTAAGACAACTGCAAGCAGGTGGATTCAGGGCAAATGTCAATTTAATAGTTAAATAAATTGCTACTTCTAAATCCGTGCTTTAAGGAGAAAATATCAGCAAGTGTATGTTCAACATTCTTTAAAATTTTTAAAGGAATGGCACGAAAATCAATATAAGTCTTATCCTATGGTTAATATTGAAGAGAATGGTTAAAGGAGACCAAGTTAAAGAGGATGAAAAAGAAGAAAAGGAATATCCATAGGGTATAGAGAAAATAAAATTATTAAAGCAGAAAAAGGAAAACTTCTATAGTCACCGTAATTTTGCAGAAAAACAGTGAACAGAATGAGATAAGGAATGATCAGTCATCATGTAAACAGGTGCAGCTCATTATTTTAAAGTACATTTAGTCAATACTGCTAAAACATATGGGTGACAGCCCCATTTACAGAATCACACAGTTAGGCTGGAAAAGACCTCTGAGATCATCCAGTCCAACCTATGACCAAACACCACCATGTCAATAGACCACAGCACTCAGTGCCACATCCAGTCTTTCCTTAAACACCTCCAGGGATGGTGACTCCACCACCTCCCTGGGCAGCCCATTCCAATGCCCAATAACCCTTTCTGTGAAGAATGGCTTCCTAATGTCCAGCCTAAGGTTGTTTATAGGTGTTAAAATTTTATCTTCAATTATACTCATGGCAATGATTCATAAACCATTTTTGTTCTCATCTGCTCCTCTCTAAATCTTCATCTCAGAATTCACATCTTAAATTGCCATGAACAGCTCACCTCCCTCTGCATGGGGCTATACTCAACCCTTTCTTTCTTCTCAGCTCCTCTTGCAGACATGGGCCATCCTTTATCACTTCCCAGCCATGATCTGGCCAAGTGAAATATAAGGGAAGTTCATACTACACAATTCAATACACAAGATCCTTCTTTACTCACCAGAGAGTCAAGAAACATCTTGCATGTCCATTAAGTATTTAACTAACTTTAAGTACACTTTCTCTGAATCCAGCCTAATTTGCTCAGCCTCTTTACATACCCAAGCTCCAGGCTACTGAGCATTAGAATACAATCACTTTAAAATATTATTACCTTTCTCTCCCATCTCTCCTGGAAATCCATCTCTTCCTGGAAGCCCAGGACTACCTGGTGCACCAGGTTCTCCCTGCTGGCACTGATCGATTCCATCTGAAATGAAAATGCAATAAAGAATATTGTTTTGACAAGTGCAAGTTTCCAGTATATGGTTGCATTTATGTCATACCTGAAATATTACCTATGAAAAGTGGTAAGTCAGGATAGCATTTTACTCCTTTATTGGATTTACTTGGAAAAATTTCACTGGGATTCTGTATTCCTATTCCATCTACACTTCTTAAGAAACCATGAGAATTACAGAGAAAAGACAGGCTCTGTCATAATAAGGTTACCAACAACTTCAACATAACATCTATTTTCATTTTAAGTTTTGGCTTAGAAAAGTACCATGGGTGAAAAACTGATGTTTTCACCCATGAACAGAATGGAAAGTATTGATGTTCTGAAGAAATTCATTAAGAATGTGTTTTTGTACCCTGACTTCTGTTTTCAACATTTTAGGAAACTTTCTAGATAAGAGCAGCTTGTCACTATCTATTTAACTTCTATTTAACTTTTTCACACCGATCAAGCTTCCTGAAGACAACAAACTCCATATGTCAGGATCTAAAATAGGTGACAAATGAGAATATTTAGCAGGCTTGATATAAAAATATAAATAATGCTTGTTCTGTTTGACGATATGATGCAGGATCTGACCCAATATATTATGACATCATTTTGGCCAAAGCCAGTGGTCAAAATGCTAATGTGAAGTTTGGAAAACAAGTTAAATGAAAAAAAATTGCTTCCAATTATGTGCTTGGAGAAGGCTAAACAAGTATCTGGGGAAGGAGCAGAAATAAGCAATTACAGTAAATTGTGTGAAAAACAGGAATTGCTCTTATATTTAGGAAAATGTAATATTTAGCTATTTAATTCCATATTCTGCATGCTGGATTGTACCACTTCACTGGCAAACACAGCAACACCTAAGCATCTTCACCTGTTTTTGAACAAATTATCTTTGGTTTAGGAATTCCATAGAGAATAATGTTTCTTTCAATAGCTTTAAAGTACCTAAACTATTGTAACAGGGATATCATTATTGATGTTGAAATTATAATTTAACTCACAATATCAGTATCACCTACAGCAAAAGTTTTCTCTCAAAGAATTAAAACATCGGTTGTAAGGAGCTATTTAGCACACACCACTTACACAGCTACTTGGTTATTGCTTCTTTGCAGAGCAAAACTATTTTTCTCTTTAAAATTGTTTCATCACAATCTAATAAAATGTGTGTAATGCTTTTATCATTGCTGCTGATATTATTATACAGTTTTCACATCATTCCTGGCTTTTCATTTACTCTGTAAAGTAAGCATTTACCTTGATCTAGTGGGTGGCATCCTTGCCTGTGTCAGGGGGTTGGAACTGGACATCTTTAAGGTTCCTTCCAACCCAAGCCTTTCTATGACCCCATTCTCCTCTAATGTACTTTTATTTTATAATAAAAACTTCTGGCAAACTACTACCTCACACTGCAGTTCTCACACCTGTTCAATCTGTTACACAGACTGGTACTGCAGACTTGTAAATCATGACACTGAACAGCTATCTTTCATGCTAAGAACAGTATCAGTATCTTGTATTTTTTTAATTGAAAATATACAAATATCACTACGTTGGCACAATAGGACAGAAAAAATTACTAAGTATTAAGGTCAATTGTTTGGTTATATTCTAACAATTCACAATGAATTTTGCAGAAGCTTTAAAAGCATTTATTTAGCAAAGAATCCTTGTCTTTTCCCAGTAAGGAAATAAGAGGCTTCCTGCACTGAGCAACAGGTTTTACTTGGTTCATCAACAACTCAGATATGTTTCTTCCATGACACAGATGAATCCTGATAATAGCTTACATAATCTCATCTCTTTTCTCTTTTTTAATGTGCATTCTGAGTCTTCAATGTGAAAAGCAACCTTTACCTACCTGTTACGCCTGGAGGTCCTGGTGGGCCAGGCAACCCAGGGGGACCTGGGAAACCATCTCTTCCAGGGATTCCAGGTGAAGGGAATCCTGGAGAACCCTTTTCACCTTTTTCACCTCTCTCTCCAGGGACACCAGGTGATCCTACCCTGTCTGGAATTGGTCGACCTTTGGACAGAGTAAAACATACAAGTAAAAATGACAAGTAAAGACATAGCAACATTATCAACACATTAACTTTCATAGGGTTTTCGAGAGAAATGGAGAAATGTTAGTGCAAAAGAAAAAACAGACTGTATTTAATTATTGGTGATTTATACAAAATTGAGTTTATATACTCACTACAACTGAGAGAAACTCACTTCTGTTAGGTCCCTAGACAAACACACCTGATCTGTATCAAGTGCTTTTCTGAGATTTAGTTGGACACACTTTTGCTAGGTAGTAAATAGGGGCAACACTGGAGTTAACCTAGCTATTGCATCTAGAAACTATTACACACTTCCTTAGCTCGTAACAAACCAAATCTAAAACACACCAAGAAAGGGAGGGCATGTCTGATAACTTCAATAAATAAGTACTCAACAACGCTAGCAGATTTCAGCAATGCTAAAACTAAAATCATTTGTAAGGATAATAAGTGAAAAACAGCCAAAAAAGAGAAGCAGTTAAACAACTACAAAACATCCTCCTTAAGATCTCCCCTTAGCTATTTGTACAGTCACACACTTCTTCATATTTTAATGACTTATTTCAGTTCTCAACTCATCACTACACTTGATCACTAAAACATTTTGAGTCTTCAGCAACACTGCAGGAAGATGTGGAAGTCATACAAAGCTCAATTTCTGTAGGGTAATTACAGCCTAAGAGCTGTCATGACAGCCTGTGGTATATAGCATCTTCTCCCAAACCTGTGAAAAATTTCCTGGAAACTATCTGACCCTGGCTCACAGTAATTTCATATTTAGCCCACTGTCAAGATAGAAAATGAAAGCAAATAAGGTAACAGTAGTATCACTGCAGGATGTGTTAAGAGTCGGGTCTCCACAGATGATTTTTAAAAAGCAAATATCATGGTGTAGTTCAAACACATGTACATGTACTTATATGGATAAAAGCAGTGTTACCATGGACGTGAAGATGTTAAGACTCTGAAAAAGGCAACATTTTTAGGCAAAAGAAGTAACTTTTATTAGAGCGAGTGAAATAGTCAAAAAACAGCAGGAAGCCCTCAGGAATGACTTTGATCCAGTAAGTATTATTTCTTCCTACAAACCTTGTTTTATTAGACTTATGCAAACACATATAGAGCTGAAGCGAGAGCAAGACAAAGATCTACGTATGAGTGTACATACTCAGGAATATATGCACACACTCACACACATCCACACTTAACAACTCCTCTTGCCCCATGGAGTCACACTCTCTGGGCTATCTCTGAGAGACTGTGTACTGCATTTTCAATTTCAGCAGGAAGTTATCAGGGCAGAACAGAAAGAACAAGGCTGGATCACATCAGAGACTTGAGAAAAGCAATCTATGGGAAGGGTCTGAAGGGATGATTAGACCCCTGGAGAGGTCACTGCTTGGGTGTTCAGAAAGTCAGGCAGTAACTGAAAGCAGCTAAGGAGAATATCCCTCAGGACTGTTCACCCCAGACCACATGTAAAATGTGAAAAAATCAGGGGTCACAATTTCGTACCTGGAGGTCCTGGGATTCCTTGTGCACCAGGGAAGCCTTTAGAAAGAGAAGGTTTCAATTAGGCAACGAATTCTGCAATGCCAATGAAAGTGAACTTCTGGGGGACATTATTTAAATTTACATTCATGCATATTCACATTCTGAATCAAATTTGAAGTTAAATAATCTATATATATCTTCAAGAAATACATTCAGGGAAAATGTCCTGCTGTGTGCCAACTTCCCCAGTGATTTTTCTTGAATTGGCTAAGGTCTGTAATGGGGAAAATGGGAAGGGGAATGCTTGACTTTCCATTTACTGAAGACTTTTTTTAAAATATACAAGCCAATCTTAGGATTAAAAATAAGCTACTGACTTTTATAAACGAGTCTCAAGATTCTCTGCATTATTACCCTCCTTACGTTCATATTGATTTCATGATTTTCATGTCGATACTTCTTAGATAATCTCACTGAATTATTTAACTGCCATAAAAACTGATCCTAATTTATCATTTTTCATATATAACTGACAGGCAGTCCTAGTTATGCTGAGAACCAGAAGTGTCCTCCAAGCTACCACAAAATACAACAACATGAAAACAACTAAATAAATAACTGGAACATTACACCGTCATATAGAGCTCCTGAGCACAGATAGTACAATCTTAATTTCCTTTAGTGAGAAAACTAGAAGTATAACTCAATTAAACAGACAAGACAAAATACGTACCTTTTTCACCTTTTTGGCCTTTCAGTCCAGGCAAACCTGAAACTCCAGGGTCTCCTTTTTCACCAAAGGTATCTACCGGTCCAGCATCTATCATCTAAATCACAAGACAAAGACTAGAAACATACAACTGAGCCGTCATATCTCCCCCATCTGCATCGGATGGTACAGAGACCATTTTAGTTTTATTGACAATTTTCAGCAGTTTTGATTATACTTGCTGTTTCAGCAAGTGACAGGCTTGTAGCTCTTGAGGAATTACCAGAGAAAATAAATACTTCCCGTTCTACCCAAATGCCTTCATATCAATTGCAGTATTAAGTGGAGAGCTTTTATAGCATCTTCCTCAAAAAGAATGATGCCAGAAAACCTTAACATGGTCTAAGCACTGATCCATTTGTATTACCTTTTATTTTAAAATATTATGTTCTGACAATTTTTGCTAACATTGATCTGAGCTCAATACATAGGATGCTAATATTTACAATACAATATTCAGGAAGTATGCACAATTTTCCAAACCAAATTGGCAGATGTTGGGAATTTCTCCCCATAATTGGGAAGCAGCACCACCAATCATTTATTCGTTCTTGAATAACCCCATTTTTTATTTGAAGTGTTATAAAAATTATAAATTGTTCTCCTGGTTTCTTCTTGTGTATAGGGGCCAATTTCTGCTCAGGGACTCCCTGGACATCGGTCAGCAATTGCACTGTGCATCACTTGTCTTCCTCAGGTTTTATTCCTCTCTCTTCTTGTTATCTCCCTTTTCTTCATTATTATGACCACTACTACTATCAGTATAATTAACTTTACTTTGATGAATAACTTGTTTTTATCTCATGAGTTTTACCTTTTTCCAATTCTCCTTCCCATCCCATGCCAAGGAGGGACAGTGAGCGAGCGAGCAGCTGTCTGGCGCTTAGCTGCCAGCTGGGGTTAAACCACAACTGTGAAGCTGCCAGATTTACTCTTTTGAAGTGTCTTTTGAACTAGTCTTTTTAACTGTGCAGTGATTAGCAATGCTTATAATATCCACAATCCAAAACACTTGAAATTCATATTCTTTGAGGGTTCCTTTCCCAAATTTCAAACATACATTGAAGAACTGCACCCAGCTTTTGCTTCCATTAAGGAAAAATATGGACATGACTGACGAGAACAAGATCAGACTATGCATAGTATCTCTCTTTTTCCTCATCGTTAGAGCACTTTGACTTTCACTGAAGTTAAACTTAATTTAATCTGAAGTTTAAAATAAAATACAAATTTATTTTACTTACTCTTCCTGGAGGTCCTGGATAGCCTCGCTCCCCTTTGTCACCCTAAATCAAAATAGAATTTATGTTTTAAATCCAGATCAGATTTTTCTCCCAACAAAATCAGATTTCCTCAACAAATGAACAATTTGATACGGATTCATGACAACATCCAAATGGTAAGCACCAGGAACACTATAATAACCAGCATTAGTAATTACATTGCAAGCCTGTACTGCTTTGCACTATTTAAAGTGAAACTGGAGGTTTTAGGGAAGCACACTTACTCCTATGCTGGCTGGACAAAGAGCTTGTGAAAATAAAGCCTACATTAATCCACCCATATAAGAGATCCAAACTGGGGATACCCACAATACCTTCATTTTGACTTTTCCTGGTCTCTGAATGATGACATACAGCTTAGCATTCGTTTAGTATTGCTTTGCGTGTATTCATTGCTTTAATGCAATCGATGAACACACCACAAAAGCTATTAAGCCATTCTATGTGAAGGGAAGCACAAGCAGCTACTACTCACCTTTGTGCCAGGCTCCCCAGGTCGTCCTGGAACCCCAAACCCTCCTCGCAAACCCTGTGTGTAGAAGACAGTGAAACCAGAAGAGACAAATATAGGTGGATCTTAGCTGTGGCAGCAGCAAAGTTTAAAAATTTTCCAAGTCACAAATTCAACTGAAAGCAACAACTTCAAGTAAACAATTCAGAAGGCTAGAAAATATCAACCATTTATAATACATAGACAGTTCTTTGTTTTGAATGTAAGAAACAGTACTGGAAATGAGTAAAATACATACAGGTTCTCCTTTCAGTCCTGGTTCACCATCTTTTCCAGGCTTTCCCTGTAAAACACCAAGTTCCACTCTGCTTAAACAGACAACCACATATGTGCAATTTCTAAAAACAGTGGATGGGGCACTAGAACAAAATCACCACTATTGCAATGCAGTATTTAAAGCATGCTAATGCAGCTAACAGAGCACAAAGAGTACAAATGGTGAGTATGCCTAGTGCTTGTATTACCCAACACCCTACAAGGTGCCAAATTAAATAGAATCCTGCAAATCTGTTCTCAGATTCAGAAATAACATAGACTTCCCTGTCACAGAGTCTTCAGAACAAAATATATCTACAGCACAGGAAACTGGAACCAGATCCGTCTTTTTCCTTCACAACAATACCTTTCTATATATACACTCTTCAACTTCCAAATATTTATGCATAGATATTCAGTGGTTCAGAGAGTGGCCCTGTATCAGATTTTGTGGTAATGTAGTGGTCAATCCACATCCCTCACACTGAAATTCAAATCACAAGGCAGATGATATGCTAGAAGCCAAAATTCCCTCCTCCAGAGTAAAATTATTAGACCACTGTGTTAAGCTACAGAGAGGATTAGATTCCCTTGTTGAAGCAGTCAACAGATATGCAATAAATGATCTAGATGGACAAACCTACTTTTCAGCATTTTCCTTTCCTCTTCCTCTGCACCATAAAAGGACTGGGACATCAGCTTGTAGCCTGATCCACTGGAGGCTGGCTTTCATTTGGTGTCCCAGAGCTTAGATTGTATGTGTAACATATGCAATATAAATCTGTCCCATAAACCCAAGGAAATGTAGATACTTAATACACAAATTAAGAGCGCATGTCATTCAGTCTAAAAAATAATCCCATCAGTTTAGGTCAAAAAATTCTGTTTTAACGCAATTGAAGGATAAAAATGATAGAACAAACAAGAACCACCACCATTGAGGTGTGCAGCTGTGGTCTCTTATAATGAAGGGTTATAAGTAATTTTTAGTGACTAATTAAAACTACGATCTGCAAAGTCAAGAGAGCCTTCAAATATACACTGTGATCAGAACTAATCATATGTTTTAGTTTCATTGAACTAGAATATCAGATCATACCATCTGTTCATCTTTCAAGGCTTAGTTTAATTTCAGAAGTGGCTATGATTTCCTGAACAATTATATGTAAAATATCTTAGACATGTTGTTCAGGGAACTTCGCAGAAACTGAAAACTATACTTTTAATAAATTCAGATGCTCTGGTTTCCTCAAAAAGTTCTAAGTCAACATGTGTCCATTCCTCCAGCTTCAAGCCCTCATTTACAATAAGAGTAAAAATACATAGATGATAGAAAAGATAATCCCATCACATAACTTAACTGAAAAGTTAATAGAACATCTGACTTTAAAGCATAGTAGAAAGGGAGATTTTCTCTTTTTCAGACTGAAGTACAATCGAATGCCTGTAGATGTGCTGGGCCTAACAGTTTATGAAGACCCACACCTTGAGAAACTTAGAATTACTTAGAATACTTTAGATACGTTTGAATGTAGAAAAAACTGCAATTTTGCTACCTGCTCAGCTATGAAAGATACAGCACGACTCATGAAGAAGTTGGATGGATGAAACCGATGTAGGTCAGGTTAGACATATGTAACAGTCTTTATCGCCTCAAGCATCTACAGTCAGGCTGGAAACCAGCAAGTGAAAGGATTTCAGTCACCTACATTTTTTACTCCATTCACTGTCTTTGTATGAAACTGTACCCTCAGGCTAAGCAGGCTTATTTTGTCAATTGTACCTGAGAGTATTTGAAATAAATTCAACATGTTCCATTTAGCTAAAGTCACTCCTACGGGGTGATTTTTTTCTTTGCTTTTTCTTCCGTCCTGGAATGACTTAATCTTGCTTCAGCTGGGATAAATGGGAGTTTTGCCTTCCCTTTCAGCACTGCAAGCTACTGTTAAGTGTCTTTAATTATAAGAAATGCTACATACTAACATTACTGCATGTTACTACTACCTTGATTGTATGCCTCTCCTACAGCAAAACTTGTTTGTTTGAAATATGACAAATTTCCTGTTTAACTAATGGTTACTAAGTTTAATTAGCTAATGGAAACAATACAATAGCTGCAATTATGGTACTGATAAAATTGAGTATACTTACGCGTGGACCAGGCCTCCCAGGTTCACCCTTGTCTCCTTTGAAACCTGAACCTGGCAATCCCTGGAAAATAAATACTCACCAGATTAAAAATACTGACAAATTCCAAAGTAAAACTGCTTTTCTCTAACAGATATAAAGATATTCAGTGCTATTATCAAATTCTTTAAAATTTTTTCGTAGTAAAAAAAATGACTCAATACTTACTGGCATTCCCTGTTCGCCTTTTTCACCTGGATCACCCTAATGAAATTATAAAAAAAGAGTATATTAGTCAACAAAAACTTAACCATTATTCATCTAGGTTGTAAATAATTCTTTATTTCAGCAAAAGCACATTTAATCCTGTTCTCCATTTCAAGAACTATGCCTAATATATGATGTGCAAGAATTTAGAAAAACATCAAATGTGAATCCATTAAGCTAGTTTATTTCACTAGTATGTGTTGCTTCGACTTCTTAATACAGTAATTGAAAAATCCATTAGCACTAAGATTTCACAAATGTGAATATGAAAAGTTGAGTATATGCTACTTAATTCAAACTTTCAGAATATTTTTACAATATCCTATCCTTATCAATCCTTCTTCCTCAGAAAGTCATCTGATGCTTACTTATTTATGCAATTATTGATGCATTTAACATCTATCATATATTTTTTAGAGAGACTTCTAGAATGAAAATTAAAATTCATCCATGAAGTAAGACAGGCAGAAATTTTTGAAAAATTTGCTCTAGGTGACTTTGTATTTTCTTTTTCCTGTTTCACTTCTGTTTGCTAATTCCAATTGATTACACTTTAATGAAGAGTACAAGAAGTTTAATCATTCAACATCTCACCTTTTCTCCCTTTATGATTTCACTCCCTTTTTCCTTCATATGTGGTGCTGGTCCTGGAGGTCCTGGGGGGCCCCTTACCCCTTGTTCTCCCTGTCAACAACAAATCCAGAATCATCCATTGAAAACAGAATGGCACTGAGATCAAACATTGCTTAAACCAGAAACATTAAGGAGAACTACCACTTGCTTTTAAAAACATAGTTAAATGGGTTTTTAAAAAATTCTTTCTTCAGCAAAATCAGTGAGAGAGAGGGTTACAGAAGTCACTACTGTGTAACTGGTTACAGACAGAGGCTGCCTTGAGGAAAGACCTCTGACTCTACTTTTAAGGTGAAGATTGATTAATACCAAATATCAGGAACATATCCAAATAATTACAGCACTAGTACCAGAGCTTTATAGTGCCTCCTTCAGAAGAAAGGAAATTAGGAGGAAAGAGGTTGGGCACAGAAAGTCAACACCTAAAGGAAAACGTTTGCCAAAGTTTACAGTGCTCCAAAAGCTTTACAGAACTCCATAAAGGCCAACTTCAAGACAGCAACCGTGGATGACTTTTCAGTATACATGTGTCTATTGCAGGGTCAGAACCTCACCTCCTTCTATATTGCAAAAGCTCTATCTTTAACAGTAAAACACCTCTGAAAAAACTCAATACATTCCTGTTAAGCAGTAATGCACAGCAATACCATTTATCTTCTGTTAAAGACAAACCTGAGGAGTCCAGGAAATCACACACTTCTATGTCATCTTCTCCAACATTTTTCAATAAATTTCAAGATAGCAAATTAATTTCAGCAATGTGTCACGTTGCAAAAAAATCTATCCATTAGGAATATTGTGACTTAAAAGATATTAATAAGGTGGTGTAATATAATTTACTTATACCCCAAAAGCCCTCTGTCAGTGACACTCATGAAAAGCTTCTGGAGAAGTGCTCAGACACATGAATTTACTGAATAGCCCTTGAAAGTACACAGTTCTCGGCTCCCAGGAACACAACATAAGGCACTTCAGCCTACACCTCTCAGTGTGAGAGGTAACAAATTAAAGCTGACATATATTACCTCCCATTTGATGCTGATTGAGAGAATAAATGGGATCCTGGAGCACATCTTTTGACTTAGATTCATTCAAAAGTAAACCAGTCTGTGCACTCTGAAACCTCTTCCTGGTTGTGTCAAAACACAATAAAAGGGGACAACTGAAAGATCCGCTTCAAATACGTACATTACCAAACCAAAATAAGGCAGATGGGCCTTGGAGTCCTACCACAATTAATTCCAATCATTCTGAACACATTAAATCATTCTGAGCACATTAAATCTCATCCCTTAGAACTAAATTGATTTTTTAAAAGTCTCACAGTGAGTCCTAATATACAGAATAAATGTTTCCAGATCTGCCTAGTGCAAATTAAAGTAGCTTCCCAGGCACAGCTGGTAAACAGGATGGTGACCTAAATTAATGTCAGGTATAACATCATCATTAAAAAGTCTTTAACTGCTCACAACTTTTGTTCATTTAGGTGTAAGTTACAGATTTACTCAAGTCTTCCAAAAATTACAGTGCTGGTTTTCTCCATTGATTGATTTCAACACTTTTCTTTATTCAAAACAAAGTATCAAGAGTATTTCTGACAGTTGTTCTCTAGAAGTTTACAAGACACCTACCTTTTCACCTTTGGGACCCTGAAAGCCCAAGCCCATGTAGCCCTGAAAATGTAAATTACACTCTTAGTCAATTTTTATCAGCAGTACATTCATGCATATATATAAGCATATGAAGGTATTATGTACACGTCAAATGCTAAGGGAGAATCTAAAAGATAGAATGTCTTTTAAATGCATGTGTGAAACAAATAAATAGCCATGTCCTAAGCTCCCTGCTGTTTTTTAAGCCCTGTGTCACAGCAACTTGTGAAAAAACAGACTGAAATTTATCAGATAATTTTATTGTCAATATGCTCTTTCACGCAACACTTTAGTGAAAATATTAACATTTAAAAATTCATTCAAGTAACCATAGAATGCTGTAATTGCTACTGAGCACTTGACCAAGTGAGATAACAGGGCTAGATAAATTTGAAAAAAAAGTGGTAAAATTCTCTCTTTATGATGTCCATTAAGAGACAGAAATAGATCCCAAAGTGTAAAAACCCCACTCCTTTAGGACCATTAGTTTCCAGAGTTTTCAGGATCTGGTATGCAAAATAAATAAACAGATAGACTTAATATTTGTATTAAAGCGTCTTACCTTCTCGCCTGGAAGCCCAGGTGCCCCTGGGGGACCCTACAAGACAACACATTTTAGCACGCACATGTATAGAGTACACTAAGTGGAATAATGCCTTATTCTATGAAAACAGCAGAAAGGCAAATCTTCTCATCAAACCCAGTAATTTCATTTTTCTCTTGCTGTGCATTATTCACAACTCGCATAAAAAATAATAACAAAGACAATCTGTCTGAGAGATCTCATTAATTATCATAATAACAGATAGATGATAACGTGCTTCCACAGTAACACTCAGTGCTGCCCATGAGAATAACTTCAGTGAACATCTGGATTTTGATCTGAATGCTTGGTATGTAGTTTATTTTCTATAAATTAAATTGGGGAAGAAATGAAAGGAGGACCAACAGTTACAGTCTCTTCCCCACAAAAATGCCCTCCAAGGGTGCAAGAAGAGAAGAGGACTGTAGGAGCAGCTGCTGCTGACAACCCGTGCTGCCCAGTAATTTCTGCTGTGGTAGAGTGCAGGAGGCTGAACATGAAGCCTGGAACCACACACTATCTTTCCCAAATCCCAACCAAGACCTGCTACACACACTTTCTAGAACATTCCTGTAATAAAGACCTGTAAGTGAAGTGCAAATCACCATGAAAGGAAACTTACTGGCTCTCCTGGAGGCCCTTGTGGCCCCATTGGTCCCTGAAACCCTGAAGCTCCAGGTGGACCCTATGAAAAATTCAAATGGCGCCATAAGAAAGTGATATTTATGTGGTAATTTCATGATACTGACACAATTTTTACTGAAACTCACTTCTGTTCAAACATCATTTAGACTTACAGGCAGTCCAGGTTGGCCAGGAAATCCTTTTTCACCTTTTAGCACACCGGGATGTACAAGACCAATCACTTCACCTGGATCTCCCTAAAATAAGAAAAGGAGTAAGCCTTGAACTTGAATTCGAATACATTCAAACCCACTAGGAGAGGAAAGTTGTAGCTATGCATACTTTGGAATCATTTGGAAACCTGACTTAAAAAAATCACCTTATTTCTTCTAATTCAGCTGAAACATAGAGATATTAAAAGTTAAGACTGTAATTGCCAAATGTACTTAAAAGCTGCCTGAAGAGATTCCAGTACCAAAACTACTTTCACACCTCATTTCCTGTATTGTAATGGTAGTCAGAATGATTTCTCCATGAAATCTATCTACAGTGTCACCACAAAACTGGAGCATCTGACCTGGCTGCTGAGAGAAATGGTAACCTCACAATCTTTTTCCCAGGCTGAGATCTTCAAGCTTACACCGAATTTTGACATGCCGGCCATTTATAGTGTTCTTTTTCTTCAGGAAAGGAATACACTTAGCCTTACTTTAGAAAACTATTCTGATTGCCATCCATTTCTTTATGTCCCTTCTTTTGAGAGTAAAAGATCCCATTTTTCCTGTGGTTTTGTACAAATTTACAACATCGTAAGTGATTTTATTTCAGTTCTGTACCTATCCATACATGCCTAGGGAAGAAACATCTCAGCACATCAGTGTTTCTAGAATGAGTCAGTCCTTCCCACATGAGAGTAAGAGAAATAGACATTTTATAACTTGGGTTGTCATGTCATTACAAATTTGAGATTACATTTAGACTTATACTTAGCTTACAGTTCCAAATAATATCTGTTCCTTTTAAAGACAAAAAGCTCTCTGATGTCATTCAATGCTTCATTCAACGCACTTAGATACCTAGCTAGCTAGTCTGATCTTTTTCTTTATGAAAACTGTTTAGTATGTGTTGGATGATTCTCATATTGTGGGGTACATGTCCTTCTTCCACAAACATTATCCGTCTGAAACTTTTTAGATAAATCAAATGCCAATATAAAACCAAATGTTGGAATCCTAAAACCTGTCCAAATCTTTATATACAATTACGTGGCCACTATTGTGTTTATAATTATTAATGATATGTACTACTTTTTCTGTGTTGTAACCCATATAATACTTACCCTTTTATGGCCTGCACGGAACAACACATACGTTCAACTAAGTGGGGAGGCCACTCCACTGTCTTTATTTAGTGGAGTTGCAAAAGACAGTACAAAGTGAAACAAGGCAATACAATTTTTCAGTCCTGAAGTAAAGACTCCTAGTCTTAGAGGATTAGAGATCATGCAAATTATTATTGTTAGAAGCAGGATATAAAGACACTTAGAGTAAAATGTACCTTCATTCCAGGAGGTCCTGGAGGTCCCTGTGAAAAAAACAGACATATTTGTTCTTATTGCTCCTCAATGTTGTATATATTACACCTTAAACTTTGTATAATTTCCTATAGTTATATTTGCATTTCAGGAGCCAGCATTAAAAAAAGTGAATCAAGCAGGAAAGAATCTACTTACTATACTTCCAGTCAGTCCTGGTAAACCTGGGGGACCTACTGGACCTCTTTCACCCTAACGGGAACAGAGAAATCGGTTTTGTTTAGGGAACATATGCATGAAGGATGTTTTTATTTCAACACAGAGATACTGTTATAAACATATGTAAATGTCACCTTTGTGCCATTACATCCTGGAATGCCAGGTGGACCAGGAGGGCCATCTTGTCCAGGAATGCCCTACATGAAAAGAAAGTAAAGAAATTAGCAATATTAGGAATAATCCAGGTCAGATGTCATGACTAAAAGTTTGATGTTCTTTGTAAAGACATGTATACTTCATACATACAGGAAGGCCTGGGTTTCCTGGAAAGCCTGATACTCCTGGGGGACCCTGCAATTGAGAAAAACACAAACTGAAATGACAAATCCACAAAATACCAAAGACAAGCTGCAGCCCAATTTGCATCTCCAATGCTGACAGTAAAAACCAGTAGCATTTAAACTTCCTTGACAAAATAGCTCTAATCTTCAAAACCTCTCAAATATATCACCCTAGTAATGATTAACTGAAAGCAACCTTTTAAATTTCTTTAACTTTTTAAGCAGTAGAAACTAGATCAGAGCCTCATGTAGAGCTAAAACGGAATGCATAGGTGTTGCCTTCTCACAAACATTGTTCCCAAAACTAATTTACTGTAGGCATCTCTTCACAGCAGAAGATAATGTTAACACACCGTAATGATGCTTCTCTGTCTTCCATACTCATCAGTGTATCAATTCTTTCTTATTATCAAAAATCCTACCTGGCTGAGATAATTCTTTCTCCTTGAACAGTTTTTCAGTCTAACGAATCAGGCATTTAAGATGGCACAGCATTTTCATCCTATCATCTTACTTATCCATGCAGCATTCCCTAAGACATGTATTATGAAGCAGAAAAGATGTATGGGAATCCTGAGCTCAGACAGTGTGTTTGCATCTCTCAAAACTTTATAATTGCTAAAATACATTTTACTTACTCCGCAGCAAACAAAATACAGGAGATGCCAATTTACATTAACGCTCAGAATACCCCAGGTTAACACGAACATCATGGATTGAAATACGGATTTCTTGATCTAGCAGAATACCCTCTCTGTAACACCTCATAAACTGCAGTTACTTCAGTAAATTCTATTTGCTGCAGCAACTGCAGGCAAATGGAGAACAAAACTGAGACGGCATTTTGAGAATCTGTGAGCAAGAGGGTATAGCTGAAAATGTATGCATCATTACTGGCCAAGTCATTTGAATCCTCTTTCATCATGACATCAGGAAATGTGAAAACGCTCAGAAAGAGCTTGGCACCTCACAAAACCCCAAAAGGCATGGCCCTGGCCAATATAATATGCTAAAAGAAGTGCTATATAAGTACCCCATTAAACAGAAATGACAACAGGAAGATCACAGATATTCAGAGCCCCTTCTAGCAAAGTTAAGAAATCTTTGTCCCTGGCTTTAATTTGCTCTGTATCTTGTGCACATTTTTAGCCCACATGTGCTCATGAGCGTGTCAGCTTCTCTGCTGGAGTGTTTCAAGGTTAGACGGCAAATATAAAGGAGAGTTTTGAAAGAGGAAATAAGGTTGGTACATTCTGAAGCTGGAAAAAAGCCTTTTGGTGTGTCAGGAAGATATCAAAGGCATACTAAAACCAGTGCTGTTAATACAGTGACAATTATCAGGTAAAAATGCAAATGAATAAAGGTACTCAATGCAGCAAGAAGTTCAAAGGTAAAATTGAAATTATTGTGCAACACAAGGGGATGTCATTCATCAACACAGAGACCTCCTCTTGCACTTGAAGGCAGCCATAGAGTGTTAAAGACATAGAAACCCAAAGACATCATAATTGCAAGAAAGTAAGGTAGAACTCACTCGTGTTCCCTTTGTTCCTGGAAGTCCTGGTTCTCCAGTATCACCCTGAAATGGAAAAGAGAAAGCTTTATCTTCTCTTGGGACAACAGTTTAGGGAAATCTGATTATTTTGAATACTAAAGCTAAGTTCTTACCTTAAGCCCTGGTGGCCCAGGGGGACCTTCAGGTCCTTGCATTCCAGGAAACCCAATCACACCCTGTAGTCCCGGCAAGCCTCTTTCTCCCTGTGGAAGAAAAAAACTGATTAGCAACCACGCAACTGAAGCTCCTTCTTCAAGTAACTCACATATCATGTTTCTGTGCTCAAGGAACCTGGTAGAAGCTACACGTGACAGCAAAGAGTTCATCTTGGTACTTGAAAGAAGGACTATTATAAATTTAGAAATATTTATGGTTCAATAATAGATTGGCAGGGGGTGAGTGTGTCATAACAGAAAAGCACTCTTTAAATGTTAATTAAACACTTTTTTTCTGGATAGCACTCTTCATAGCAGATTTATTCTCCTGAGATCAGGAAGGTCACTTTCCCTCTAATAAAACCTACCTGCATTCCTCCAGAGGTACTGCTAAACCTCAGTAGGAAATCTAACGGCCCAAATCAGCAACTAAATTCCTGAAAACCACAAATATCACTGTTTGGTCAACTAGTGTAGGAATGCTAATTACCACTCTTTTTATACACCACTCTCAACAGCAGGTTTTGGACACCAGGTTTGTCACTTAGACTTGAATTTCAGGGTGGTTCAGAGACAGGGCGCTTCAAGATACAGGATCTTCCCAAGAAGCTGAACACACAGATTTTATGCGTCATCCTTTTGATTCTGCTTTAATGCTGTATGGGACACCTGTGTTGTCCCTCTCCCTACAACTCCAAATGTATTTAGATCAGACACATCTAGAGGCAAAAAACCTATCTACACCCCAGATCAATATTGCAGCTATTACACAATCAACTATATTTGGACTCCCAGTGACACCAAAAGGAACACTGTCCGAATAAAGGATGCAAAATCTACATGTAGGGAGAGGGGGAGAAAATTATGCATGTCAATTCCTGGAAACAGCAAATCAAGCAAATCAAAAGGCACTTGTTCCATGCAGGAAGTAATCAGAGTTGTCCTTTCAAGGTGTGATGGGAAACATGCAGAAACACTTCATACTGTCAAAAACTGTGGGAATACTGGACGAATAACAAGTTAGTGTGAAGCTGCAAAAAGAAGAAGTTTTACAAGTTTAGAAAACAGCTAAAAACATGGCAGCTGCTTTAGAAACTCAAAACACAGCAATTTTCAAAGGATAGCAAAAAGAAAATAAAATTGACAAAGCTCAAAACACATAAAGGGACACTACAGAGACTTAAGTATTTTCAGCAAAACAGTGAGAGATGAAATTGCAATTTCTAACTGACAACCAATTTAGTATTTGATTTCAGGATGCCGATTAACAATGAACTTTTCTCCTGTTTGCTCAGAACAAAGAGTCCCCGAAATATGCTGGCTACTTAGAGGTCATCTGAGGACTGAGCACACATGAGAACATCTGAGTCTTGGAGAGCTCATTTGCCCAGGAAGTATAACAGGCATCTTGCAAAGAAAAAGTTATGACATGCAGGCAGAGGAAACTGAGTGATAACCAACAGACATGGTGCTGCAGTGTCAGAAGATGAGAGGAACTGGAAGATTTGTGGAGTTACTGGGTTGATGTTGTTTTCTAGTTCCTTGTCCAGGATTTTGTTAAAATGAAGAGACGAGGTGGAAGGGACATTATTGATGGGTATGAAGACCAGGGCCAAGAAGAAAGGGAGAAAACTCTGAGATGATAAGAGCACAAGAAAGTAAAATCAAAATAACATTCATTTATTAAAAATTCCTGACAGAAAAAATTATCCTGCTGTTTCTCCTTTCCTTCTTCCCACAAAAATAAAATTTTTCAATTAAAGAGTACTTTCCGAGGCAAACAGTCAGTTTTTCCTTGAAGTGCTGAAATGGCATGATCTCCTCTATTTAATTCCCAGTATTCTTTACCATGGTTTGAGAATAAAGTTCACTGGTAACCCAAATCTTAACCAGTGTGTTAGACCAGAAAACAAAGCAAAACAAAGCAAACATCAGAACATCTGGAGAAATATGTTTCTAGGTCAGCTGTAAGAGGTATAAAGTCCAAGTTCTAAAGTAACTAAAATTGTTTTGAAAAATATTTTAAGGAAGAACACATCCATGATGCAGGTCTCTGAATGAATGTTGAAATAATTAACAATTGGAAATACATCTGTAAAGTTAAAGAAACTACATAAACATATACTTTAACTGGCCAATTTGCACTGCTGTCACAAATGCACCTCTACAAAATCAGCTGTTACGTCATTCAGACCAGAATTTCACACTGAAGCTTGGGCATGACCTGATGCGAGATAGGCTAAGGAAGGAGAAGATTCTCAAGTACATACAGCAGGGTCTTCCACTGCTGAAGGAATGGACAACGTGCAGATGAGAAGAAAACAAGATTTTGAAACCCACAGAGAAATACACCTCACATGTAACATCTGTGACTCACATCAGTCATGTTAACATGGCTGATACTTTCTGCACTCAGAAGTTCTGCCCCTGAGGATTTCACCACGCTTTGAACCACTGCACCCTGCAACACAGGAAAAAAGTCTTTCCTCCATTCTTAGGGAAAGTTAAAACTGAGGTATACAGACCAGATTTTCACTTAGTCTAAGGCTCCCTTAGATCATTCTGGAACTGTACAAAGACCTTAACCTGCCTGTAAATCACTTCCTAAGGGAATGACTGCTTCAGCTGGCCAAGGAGGTTACCTAAAGGCTTAAAATACATAAAAACTTGCACTTCCAAGGCAACTATAGTCAATTCTCTTAAGGCTATCTTCAACCTCCCAGGCTGCCCCATCTGAGGGGTAAAACAGCTGGAGGAGCAGAGTTGAGACCATACCAAGTCACTTTGAGCTAAGATACATTCAGGTTTCCCTGGCAACATTTTTATTTTCCTGACTTGAACTGTTAGGCCAACAAGAAAAACAACCGGCTATTTGTCCAGAACTTCTGGACACCCAGTCAAGGTACTGGATGTTCCAAGGTCTGGAAAACATAACTCCTGAGCATGTGGAGGTCTGTACCATCCCAAAACCCACAGACTCATGATTTCTCTAACTGGAACTGAGCTCATCTTTTTGCTAGAGGGAAGTAAGGAAACATAGAGGAGACTGCATGTGTGAGAGCTTCCAGATCCCTCTCTGCATGTGACCTGCTGCCTTGGCTGCTTATTCTAACAGGGAATCATGGACTTACACACTGCAAACACCTCTGCCTCTACTCTGCATTTGATTCCCATTTGATTTTACTGCAAGGTAAATTCTGGGTAAGTACTCCAAACTAAGCATTGTGTAAGAAGTCCAAATTTCTGCAGTTTTAGTCAACACAATTAATGGGATTTAACTCCTCCATGCCACTCATGGAAACTCAGAGAAGTTAGGGTAACCTACTCTACCAAGACCCAGTAACAGACCTAGGGATGTCTCCTGGGTTCCAGTCCCTTTCTTTAGTCCAGGTATCAGTCTGCCTCTTTCTATAACAGCCTGAGAAAACTAGTGGTGCCAACACTTGTAAGGACTAACGAACAAGGCTTTTACTTCAATACTCCTGTTTGAGTTAGTACAAACTTCCATCATATTTTTTTGCATCAGCAAAATTTTTCTAAATTATAGAAAATTCTACCAGTCTCAGAGTATCTACACTGAGTAAGAGAGTACAGAAACTCTACCATCCTTAAACTGTAAAGTCGTATGACTGAACGGTATCCTAATGTCACTGAGTAGATCAGACCCCACAGATCACTGAGGTAACAACATTCATACTGCTACTTTCCTACGTAAAGCGTCTTACTTGGAACTTCAAGGTCAGATGAAGCTATCATTTATGCTGTACAGAACAGACACAAGTATGTCCTAAGATGCCTTGCCTTGCAAGGAAACACTTGAGCTGCATCCTTTCCACACTTGCCCGCCTGTTCCTTTCTTCACTCAATGGAACACTCAATGTGTTCCAGCCAAGAAGCCCAACAGTAAGTGTGCTACATTTATGCTGCAATTCATTAAGCACACACACTACCTAAATAAGCAAGTGCCAGATCATCACTGCTACCCCACTTATTTTTCGCTCAGCACTGAGATTTCTAGCTGTGATGCACGAAGAGCATGAGACTCCAACTGCAAGGATTATGTATTGTTCAAGTTCCAATATTCACAGCTGCAAAATCTTGGCAAGTAATATCGAAAGAGCTTCTGCTTCTTACAAATCAATTCATGAGACTCAAAAATCAAAACAGACGTAACCATGTCATCTGTACCTCTGCTGATTCAATGCAAGCTGTCAGAAAGCACAAAGGAGAACACATTACTCAGCTCACAAAAGCAAATATTCTGCCACTTAACTGCAGGAAATGTGGAGGTGCTACGTAAAAAGACAGCAAGTGCTCAGTCACCACTGCACTCATTTAATAAGCAGTCTGCATTAGTTCAGCTTTTGTGAAATGCCTTTGCATTAGGTAGTTCAAATTAAAATTGAATGGACTTCTAAAAAGACATGAAACTGTTAGGAGCTTAACTGCATGGGCTGATGTTTTTCTCTGACACCTACCCTTCCAAATTAGCCATGAAATGCTGTTTGGCACATGGAACAACTGCAGATTGCTAAGCAAGAGAGTCACATAAAGTAAGTCATTTCAGAAGATTCAGCTGTAATATATCAAGGGCTGAGGGGGAGGAAATAATCACCACCCCATTATAAATTATTTCCCCTATTACTTTACCTAGGGACTGTGGGACTGGGAGATTTTAGACTTGAGAGACTGGTAACATGGATATAAATCAACTGCTTCCCAAAGTGTGGGCTCTCAGGGTGTCTGTACAGATATGATGTTCTCAGGCTCTCCAGAGACTCAGGCACATGGTGAATAACAATGTGTAGATCTTTCCAAAGCCATCTGAAAGATGCTTCATTTCTTAACATTTGCCTCTGCCAGAGATCCCCCAGCAGCTGAAACGGCAGGACAGACACATCTGTCCTTCAGCTGAAAAGGCAAAAAACTCAGTCTAAGAGAAAGATGTCACAAGACAGCTAAACTGATCTACCCAGCAAAGGTGGCTCTTCTCCTCCTCCTTTTAAAGGGATGGTGCCACCTCACCCTTTTTTACATCACCTGGTACGATTCCCTCAGCCTCCACTGCACCAGTTCAGTTCACTAAATTTAGTCCCTTTTCTTTAGTGACTGAGCTTGGTCTGGCCTCTGTGAGCTGGGGAGCTCACCAGGCGGCCAGGCAGCTGCCAAAACCAATGTGAGGACATAGCAGGACACAAGGTGGAAAGGCAGCAAGAGCAGTTTCTCACACCAGCGCAGTGGGGTTTGCTGGAGTTCATCCACCACAGCTCCTCAGCTGCGCCTTCACAAGGGAAACTGAGCTGGGAGCCAACAAATCCTTGGCCTTGCCAGAGGGCTGTCTTCAGACCAGTGTCACTGCTGACTCCAACGTGTTATAAGCTCAGAATTCCTCTCACAAATGCACATGCTCTCTCATTCCCAAAAGTTAACGTTCATTGAACTAAAATTTTACCAGGGGCACATCTGGCAAAGTAATGCAACTGTTTCAAGATGAGCACTGACAATGCAGTTTCCAAACAGAAAAAAAAAAAAAAAAAAAAAGGCCTGACTGTTAACAGGAAAGTCTGCCATTCAAATCAGTCATCACATCTTGATGCTCCAGTGTGACCTCATAAAATCCACAACAGTGGACAACAGCCTTGCAATGTACTACATGGTTTCTAGCCAGCCACATGAGAGGTGAATGCAGGCTCTGTATTTGTTCCTTCAGGTGATGTAGCTGTGAGCACTCAAGTGAATTGGCTCCAAGGTGTTGGACCAGTAATTACAGCGCTCAGTGGGAAACAGCGTTGTGCGACCTGAGTAACACTCTCAAGTCACAGAGTTTCTTTCCACACTCCTTTAAACACGTGTTAGAGAACTGTAATTGGCTCAGTGTTACTCAGTGTTACATTAGAGAAGACACAGAAGTGGGGAATATCCAATTCTTCATTAAAATGGTATTTTTAACCACCAGAGGGAGCACTGGCCCTGAATATACTTCAGGAATAAAATAAACATGTACAATAAATGTCATCTGTTTGTCCTCAGCTGCACTTACCATTTTCAGTATTTTATTGAAAGTGTGAAGTGGTATCAGTCAAGCAGAATTACTGCTATATGCTTACAGGACATGTGTCCTCAAATGCACTGAGGATGTTTAACATTACAAAATTCCCACTGCACATTCTTCAGCAGAATCTATCTGCACTATAGCTATACAATTCTGGAGCCACACAAGTAACAAGTAATTAATTACACAAACAAAACTCTGCAGACATGCAAAGAATCTGTGTAGGAGCTCTGTAAAGATCTTGGCTCAACCAGAAGTTTCGGGACTGAGTTCCTGACTGTATGTAGAATGGAAGAGGGGGCTGAGCCAGAGAGGGGGGGAGACAGCAAAATCTGGATTCTTGCATTGCCAAGAAGCATCTGAAAGAACTCAGTCCCATGGAAACATGAGTGCAGCATTTTTGGCAGGACTAACAGAAGGAGCCGTGACAATTTCACATCGTCTGCACAGCTCCAAGGTCAGGCTGGCCGTGGGCTGGATGAGGCCCTGAACAACTTCAAGCACTACCAGGGCTGCTCTACACTATACCCAGAAATGTACAACAACAAAGAGCCACCCCAACAGCAGCTGGGGAACAGCACTCTCTTATTCATGACCTCTTTGCCATGGTGCTCATTCTGCCATCTCCTTCTCCCTTTGCTCCCTCCCCAGTGACTTTAACCTGTGGGACTCCTTCAAATGAGCTCTCAGGCTGCATTTTGAGGGGAGGGCACCGAGAAGCACCTATTTATGGTGCAAACACCAGTGCCATACAAGTTCATGTACAACAGGGCAGGCACCCTGATCACCAAACCTCACTCTGTTTTTTCACTCTCTGACAGAATTATTCTTCCGACTACGAAAGTATCCTTTCTCAAGGATCATGAATTTTCAACACTGAAGAACCTGTGCAGCTCGATACAAGATGAGCCCAAACCTCCAACAGCGACTCCATTGATATAAACATTTACTCAGAGGGCTGTTCGGGTTTAAGGTTCAGGGACAGAGCCTGGGTCTCTGCCTCCTAAATACTAAAGAATGCTTAGAGCAAAAGCATATTTCTGTGGCACCTCATGGCTGCACAGAACATTCCTCAGGCAGCTGCTAAGTGCTTCCCAGGAGTATAAAAATAGAAATAACAATCTTTGATTATCCTTTTCCCTACATATCAGTATCTATGTGCTTAGCTGGTGCTTAAGTGTGTGGATATACAGCATGTCTCAAAGAAATTCAGAAGTTGAATAAGAAGTAAAATGAGTAAAGTAAAATTAATATTCAAAAGCCAATCATGGCTATTATTTAATTGGTGTCAAGCAATTGGTTTCCTCTCAACATCATACAATCTCAGTTAAACCAACGACAAGTAAGAGCCCTTCCCTACACAATTTAACAAGTCTTCTTCAAGTAACTCCTCTTATTGCTCGCCTCATAGTTATTCCTCATTTTCCAAATGCAGTAGTCAGTTTTTTCAACGAAGCTGTGCAAAGTTCACGTTTTAGGACTTCTTGAGCCACACTCTTATCTTAGGCTCTCAACATTTCCTTGTATCTGCATGTCTTTCATTCATGTATGCTTTGTGTGATATTTCATTCCAGTGTAGATAAATGTTACAGATCCAGAAGTAGCTGGGATGCTGAGGGGGTACATATTTATGCATAGCATGACTGAGGGCATGGTATATGAAGTACAAAAATATAAAATGAGAGGGAAGAAGACAACAGAAGCAACCAAACTCTAACTTTGGAAGCCTGCTGTGAAGAGTTTGGAAGTTTAGAAGCAAACTTTGTGGTTCATTTTCTTTATGTTTAAACTTTCCTTGATTTAAAAAAAAAAAAAAAAAAAGGCCAACACAGTAACACAGCTTACAATGTTTCAGGAGGAGGTCACACAAACCGTTTTACAGAGGTACACATGAGGTTCTCCAATTTTATTTTATTTTATTTTTCAAATCTTTTATCACACATGGGTCAAGAGGCCTCTTCCCATCAGCTAGAGTCACTCTGGGGAACAGAAGAACCCCAAAGAACCATAAGGGAAGAGGACGTTTGAAGGACAAATATGTTTGCACTGTAAAAGGAAAAAGGAAATTCTATCACCTGCATACAGGTTGAATCAAAAGGGTGCTATACTTCCCACCCCTTCTAATCATCTGTTGAGCACATTAGGTCTGAGTAACCCTTCCTTTGTTTTATTACACATTGTGTTAAATCACTTCCAGTGTTGAAGGCCCAAGAATATAAGGGGTAAAAATGCTCCACACCCTTCCTACTTCATTAATGAAAATTATTTAGCATTTGTTTGCATTTGGCATTGTTTAAAGGCTCACATTTAGAGATGAAACAGCAGGGGAAAAAACAGATCTTGAACTTCTCTGGGTTTTTTAATTTATTTTTGTTCAGATCCTAGACCAGGAATGAAATGTGACGTTACAAGCAAGTTTTATTCTCTTGCCAAAGGTTTGTCACGGACATATTTACAGAAAATAATCTCTTCCATAAATAGTAAAAACATGGGCAGCTGGTCCTAGACAGTACGGACTGCAATAAAGTTCTCATAATGAGGCAGCTCATATCTTGAGGGTGCGACAGACAGTACTATTTGAGACAGTGCGAGTCTAGCTGCTTTTTTGGGTCAGGTTGGAAATGGCATTTCTAAAGTCTTAAACATTTTGAAAGTTCCATTGGAGTAAAATATCTTTCCACAAAATAGATGAAATATTCTGGCTTCTGACCTTTAATCATGTAAACACCACAAGGCAGATAACATTGTGCCTCAAAAGTGTAAATCAGTGCTTCTTCACTTCACTGGCTCTTGACTCAACCAGATCCATTGTGAAACAGACATGACAACATATACTTTTGTAATACCTCCAGGGATGTTCAGCCTAAGTCAATATTATTAATAATAATGAAAACAAGTATCTTTCTTATTTTGACATTGCAGAGGATATCAGTATCCTTGTCAGTAAGTGTCAACCAGAAGTTGGTGTGCTGCTCAGCAGGTGGCTTTAAGGCTTTTCCGACAAAAAAAAAAAAAAAAAAAAAAAAAAAAAAAAAAAAAAAAAAGGACAAGGACACGTAAAGAGGCCTGTCAGAATAAACGACGTCGGTGATGTCTGACTGCCACCCAGAGGACCCCGCGGGGAAGTGACACGGCCAGGCTCCTGGGACACTGCCGGCCCCGCGGCACTGCCCTTCCCTCCCACCCCTCCCCGGCTCTTCTTGAAAGCCGATGGAGCCCAGTGACACACAGCGGGCAAAGGCAGTTTTGCTGTCTACAGCACAACTCTGGAGAGTTTCACAAACATTATCTTTTCCCTTTTTTGCTGAGGGAAACAGTGTCACTCAATTCTCCTGCCTTGGCACTGATTTCACTGCATTTAATACCTAGAACTTCTCATACAGATCCTGTAGGAATTTCACGGGCCTGAACGTGTCCTTGCTGGATTTCCAGCCTCTATTTCCACACTTTCAGACAGAAATGAAGTTTGAGTTGAGGTGTTGGGATAACATCCTTGGTGCTGCAATACAGATGGAGGCAGCACCGGCTTCTCTGTTCATTGCTCACTATACAAGCTTTTGCTATCCCTCCCTTTATTTCACCTAACTACTGACATTGGAGCCAGAGGGCATTTTAGACTGCCCTTCCGTACTAGAGTCTCTCTCCTCCATCACCACCACTTAAAACCAATTATTTTGCAGTTCTGCATCGTCTTTCAGTCTTTGCTTGGCATTCGAGCAAACCTAACAAAATTAAGGGTTACCAATCCCTCTCAAGGCTTTAAGTATTCTGCTAACTATCCACGAAATGCTTTTGTTGCATCTGTTTAGAGTCAGTGACAAAAGAGGGAGAGAACACCCCATTTGATGGTAGTGACTGTGCTCACCCGCCCAGCTCAGTACACTGTGCACATTGAACTTTGACACAAGCCTTGGTGAGAATTATTTTTGTTGGCATATCAATACATTTTAAAATGTTCCAGCTGAACTTCGGTGGAAGCTGTCACATGCTTTCTTTAAGAGCTACAAAATTTATGGGTACGTTTTGCCATTCTAATCACTCTTAAATATTCTAGGAGATACAAACATGATTTTCCAGAAAGGAGTCTAAGTTTCTTTACTCTTGGCTTTACCTTAATTTTGTTTTTCTTTTGCTGTTAAAGATTATATAAGAGAGTACTTTATCTATAACCGAAAGCTAGTAATTAGAGTCATCATTTAATTGAACTTTCTTTGCTATGTTATCTACAGTTCAATTAACTTAACTGTTCTATAGCCTTTTCCCAAGTTTACTTAAAAAGAAATGTAAATCCTTTTCAACATCTATTAAATATGGTTTCTCAACTGTTTTTGCTTCTACTGTGATATTAAATTTCTCTTGTGGCTAAACTAAAGATGTTCTCCAGCAGGTTTGAAACTTCCCTGTGTGGTAAAGTACTCCACTATCACAGCTTTAGCAGCTACTTGAGGTTTCCTCTTTGAAAATCCCACTTTCATGCTGCTTCTTACTGTTCTGTCTCCTTCCAGGTACATATGGTTACAAGTTTTGCTATTGCTTCTGCTGAAAGTGGTTTTGAGAACTTTGTATAAAATTTGTCTTTTTACCCTTCCTTAATGAAATCCAAACTTTGAGAAAATCCAGATCTGCTTTTCTGAAGGCCAACATCATCTGGCCAGATGTTTTCAGTGACTAATCTAAGTTATGACCTCTCTCTGAAAGCATAGGTCTAAAATCCGAAATAAGAAGTAGCTGAGAGAAAGGAAGCAAATAATTAACTACCATGAGGTCTGAGATTTAAAAAAAAAAAAAAAGGCTCCAACTTCCCAAACCACTTTTTGCTCTTGGCTAGAAAGACTAGAAAGTGATTTAAGAAGATTACTATATTACAGTGTTTCCCTAGTGATAATTATATACGCCCAGGTCACTTCTTGAGAATATTGCTATAGACAAAATGTACACAGAGACTGATTATTAAGTGTATTGGGTATTAAATTCATGTGTGAAAACTGACATGTCACACAACTGTCTATTTTAATGTCTGTCTCGGTCTGAGATCCCCAGCAAATACAATATAAATTGAAGAGCAGAATGATTTAAAGAAACTTAAAGGGTTAACTATAAAATGTAGCTACTGCTGTACCCCAGAGTTTTCTGCCCCAGACTCCTAAGTTACACCCACAAAATCCTGTCAGAATCACAGAGCTTTTGTGGGCAATTAGACCAGGTACTGAAAAACTGCACATCAGGATGGAAGTTTTGTAATCACTATCTAGTCAGTAGATATTGACTCTGTTTGTATGGACATGAATTTTAAATTTGGGAAGATTCCAAGCTCTGTGCACCGGTATTGCACAGACACTGGGCAGCTCCACTTACCGAGCATGGAGATTTCAGAGAAGCAGAGATCTTACACATCTTTTTGTATCTTATTCTAATCTCATAGTGGGGAAAGTTGACTGACTTCATTGGAGGCTCACATACTTCAGATCAAGCTAAGGCCCTGCAATCCTTCAAGAAACCACAATGAAGGCATACACTAACAGCAGTTGCACAAATATAAAATCAAGCCCTTTGAGCTTGCTTTATTCCATGAAGAAATGCCTGAGCTCATTGTGCCAACACTCTTATAATCAAAGATAATGCATATAGCAACAGCTGCTTAAAAGGTCATATTATGCCAAATGAAGTATTACTTTGCGAAAACCTTCAGAAGTCAGCTCTGAAAACTAAGTATGAGCATGTCCCACCACATAATACTGCTGGGATATCTGCTTTTATAGCCCTCTTTCCATAGAGATAAATTAATCAGTGTAATCCACTGGTTTGCGTTAATCAAAGATACCCATTGTACTGAGTGCAAAAATATATCTTAATACAGAAAATGTTGCCAGAGACAATCGGGACAAATCGTTCCTATAATTATTGAAAACTAAGAAAAGCTGATGGCTTCAGATGCCACTTAGCAGTTTGGTCTGACAGCTCAGAAAGAGTAGAAAACTTTTCAGTACTTAGCATATCACAGCCAATATTACTTAAAGTTGTTCGATATTTTGCTCTTTTCAAGAATAGCAGCGCTCTTCATGAAACATGGATGTTCTTTTTCCCCGATTTGAATTAAAAGGATTCTTTTACTCTGAGTAAAGGATAAATCAATAAAATTATACTACTGTCACTGCAGAATTGACAAAAAACATTGTGACAAAGTCCTGACTTTCAAAAATATTTATGAACCTCAAGTTTCCCTGTAGAACATCAGATCTGCAGCTGATCAGTATCTTTGCTTATTTTATTACTGTCTTCTGAGTCTGCCCTTTCAGGCATGATTAGATGATTTCATGTTATCTATTAGCCCTTTCCAGACTGCAGACACATTCTTGCCTCCCACATTGCCTGTCACCCCTCTTTCCAACTTTATGGCCACCTGCAGAGTACACTATTCAGTTGTAGTTCCCTTGGTGTCCTCAGTTCACGGTCTTTCCAACTCAGGCATAAACTGGTGCTGTACATGAAGTTCCTACAGCAGACACCTAAACAGCAACACTGAGCAGTGCTTACTAAAACCAAGCAGTGTCAATGAAAAGTGATAAAAAAAATTAACATTCTTGATTTTAAAAAGTCTAAAAAAGGTTGACCATGAAAAGCACAGATCTAATTACCGATTTGCTCCACTAAAGGAACTGACTCGTTGCCTCTGCTGTATTTTCAAGGAAATGCAAAGTACTTAATAGTGATCTTCCCACTGACTGCCAGGGCTTCTCTCCAGCAAGGGGGTTTATGTTGTGTTAAATCATCAGTATCAGCCTCTTTTGACACCTAAAATGACAGAAAAACTCTCAAAGGTCCTCCCAGTCTGGTAAAACTTAAAAATACAGGGACACAGTCCACTGCAACAGTCAACTTTCCATTACACAGAGCAAAGGGAGAAGCACAATCCCCTGCAGACACCAAAACCATCTGTGATTTTTAAGGCTGTAGAAGTGTGCAGGAGAGAAAACACGGGTCTCTGCTCCTGTCGATGGGGAACTCCAGAGATGTCACACTGACTCTCAGCCTAAGTCAGAGCTACCTGGCTGCCAGATCCAAAACAGCTCAAATACCTCACAAAGCCAGCTTGTGTACTCCTGCAGCATGGTCATCCACACATCATGGGGCATCACGCACCCATCAAGGCAAACAGAGAAGTAAAATTTATGTAGGTATAATGATACAGACACAGTCTCAGAATCAGGGAAACAAATATATGCCATAATAAAATTATTTGCTCAAGTTTTCCTACTTTCAAACAAAAAAAAAGTCAAAACCAGCAGTTACATTAAGAGTTAATTCTATTTATATCTTCTATTTAGCAAAACTTTTTAAAAAAATACAATACTTCATGCTCAAAAGCATGTTTGATATTCTTGACTTCAACTTTCAGTGGGTAATGTTAAGACAGTGAAATCATCATAAAATATTTATACTGAAGAATGAGGATTTATACTTCAGTGCATTCTAACTGATAAGTCTAAGATGATTAATCATTCTGTATTACTTACAGCAAGGTTCTAGTGTTGCCTCCATTTACACATTTCTGATACAGAGTAAAAGTAGTGCAAATGGTCATGAATGAGAGAATGAACATTTTTAGAAAAAGCCAGTGCATGGAGAATTTTACTCAACTTTTTTACAGTCTTTGTTCTGAATGGTAATTAAATGCTTAACATGTTTTTTCTGCACACACTAATGGCTAGCACTTCTTATCTCGACAGCTGCTTGAAATTGTTCTCAAAATCTAGGTAGGCATAAAAGAGAAAACATAGCTTCAGTCTTCCTCTGAGTAGCTCAATAAAATGTAGGCACGCATTCAAAACTCTAATCAGTTTAAACAGATCTCACACTTCAGTGAGGTTTAAGAGAACAGTCAAGTTATTATGCAGAAAACCAAATAAAATGCATAAGAGGTAATAAATGAAGATGTTTTAGGCTAATCTCTCTAATGGAAAACAGTAAGGTATTATTTATTATTTTAGCAATATTATGTTTTTCTAAAATTTCTGTACCTTTTTTTCAGCAAATACGTGATACTTGACATATAGCTTAAAACAACAGCTTGACGTTCAGTGTAATAATAAAGGCTTTATAGGATAAGAGCCATCTGTTGCAATTACACTTACTTTCTGAATTTTCTGAAAGGGATGAAAACCCTTAGAGTTTGTCAATTACATGCCCTTGATAAAGTATGAGTCATATTAAAGGAGTTTGGCATAGAAATGCAATTTTCATGGCAACAGTCTGATGAGAGAATATATTAAATGTACTCCAAATATGGCCATCATATTGATGAAATTATTCTCCAATGAGAGAGAAAAATATGACAATGTAATTTACTCTTCCATGTCTAAAATGCTCTTGGGTAATATTTCTTGGGCATTTCACAGCTTTAAAGTCAAATACCATTTTCAGCACTTTTTCTGATGAGATCATTAATATGATTATTTGGCCAAATGAATTTTAATTAAACCCCACAAAATTGTAGGGTCTGGAACTTCTTCCCACACTACAGCAGGAAGTATCTCTCCAGATGTTAATAATTAAGGCATTAAAGAGTAAACCGAGCACCCACTTCCGTAGCTCCCGAAGCTCCCATGGCAGTAAAGTGGTGTGGGTGGATTGCTGAAGAGTGTGGGAGGATTGGAAGAGGCCCTTCAGTATTTGTGCACTTCTGCACGACATGGAAGGCAGATCAAAAGGGTTTCCAGTGTAGGCAGAATGTTGGCTGTGGATGGTGTAGGGCAGAGTGGATATGTGCTCCCACATGAGAAGTGCAGAGCAGACGTTCTCTTATGCAGTCTCCGGGGGTATCACAGGAGCTGGGCATGGCAGCCTTCTCCCAGCCCGGATCTTGGCTAGGATTAGTCTTTCTGACCTGTCCTCTGATTAAGCAACATTCACGTGGATTTCTGAAGTAACAGGTACCGTTACTGATGTGTGTGTTAATGGGGACCACGTTTAGCAAGGACGCGTTTCAAATCCAAACGCATTGGTTGGAAAGACCGTTTCTAGAAATATGACAGAGGCAAGCAGGAAGGATGCTCCCCGTACTTTCCCTCACCAGGTTCTGCCTTCAGGCCTGGGACCAAGAGGTAGGCTGTCCTTATTCTAGACAGGCATCAAATGCAATGAATCAGGATGAAAAATTACTATGGACTGATACTTTTCTTTCATCTATATTTTTAAACAGCCTACGTTAATGTGAGGTAGTTTTTATGCTAGTTTGGATTCTAGCATATCAGACAAGCATCTGTTTCTTTTAAAGAGAACATTTAGAGACTCTGGACTATGCAAATGAAAAACGCCAGCAAGAGTTCTAGCAAACAGACAGGAATACAGCTGGAAATAAATGAAGCATAAGGTTTAATACTATTTATTTCCCCAAGCTATCATTTTTTAAAATGATCTTGTTACAAGATGCTGGCATGCTCTATGAACTGAAAACTGATGTCTTTCAATGAAAGAGTTATAACATGTCTCTTTCATTCTACTGTGACTCATTTGTACTTGTTACTGAACAGTAAGATCAAGCTGTCAAGGAATAAATTCAGAGTTTTGAACCTTTCCCAAATCTTTGCTGTATTTGTTTCCAATATATAGTTGACTTTCATTAAACAAATACTAATGGGGTGGTTAAAAAAAGGAGACTCCATCTGAATGATGTTTTGGACCTTGACACTTTTTATCTGTGTCACAAATTAATCTATGCTCTGTTACAAAGAAAATTATCATGCTTGGGCCTTCAATTAAGTAATTTACATTCCTAGTTCTGGAAAACACCAAAGAAAAGCCACCAACAGACATCTTAAATCCCTCATCCATAAATATGCAGCTATTGCTTTTGAGACAATGCAGAACATTGTCTATTTATTTCAAAGAACAAAACAATCCCCGAAACAAAAAGCAAACAACCCCTCCATCTCTTCTAAGCATTCCTTCGGGTGACCTAAACAACTTACCTCGAAAAACATACCCAAAGCAGCCACAGGATGATAAAACTGGTTTACATTCATTTATAATAGTAGATATACAGCACATGTGCATGCACAAGAGAACAGATTAAAATCTCTACAAGCAAAACTGGAAGAGATAAGGAGAGTGATTGAACATCTACAATATTTACAAAAGCAGGTAATTTACATGGGGAATTCACGGAATGCTTAAGTACGCTATAATTTTTCTCCACTGTTACTGCTTTAAAAGAAGACTTTAAAGTCCCTTTTTTGTTTCATATACAAGAAGTTTGGATAACTGAACGGGAACTTTAAAGCTCATTTGCAAGGTTCTGTCAAAAGTTTTAAATTTTCTTTTTTTCTTGACCTGCAACACCTTTCTGTACCTAAGCTGACCATTAACCTCCCTCTTCCTATTGCAAGTCTTTGCCTCCCAGGGCTAACCCTGGTCAGGGTACATAGATTATGATGCATCACAGCCGTCCTGGAGAGCAATCTGCATGGCATGCTGAGAGGAGTGTTTCTGAACTGAACTGCTTGCCTCACTTCCAGAAGTGATGTCAAGGTCAGGATGCCAAGCCTGCTAGCCACTGAAAAGGCTGGAGATGAGGCGAGGGAAAGGTGAGAGTGATGGGTTAGCATCCCACTCGATGGGCAAGGAGAGAGGGCACAGCCACAAAGGGCTGGAGTTCACCCCACAGTGAGGGCATTGGCCTGCTTCCCACCCCTGGCCCTCCTGCCCCTGCAGCCACAGACACGGAGATGGCAGCTGTTCGGAAACCCTGCTGAGGGCACCTGGCCTGGCCTTGGCGGTGCTCCCTGGGGGTGCAAGCCTGCACTGAAAGCAACGGCTCACCTGACTCCCAGTAGATTTTATACCCTGTGGTTGAAGTAGGCAAGGAAACGAAAGGGGCAGAGCTGACTTACCTTTTGCCCTTTTACTCCACTGCAATCACATTTTCCACAACCGGAACATCCCTGAAAATAAAAGAAATTGAGAATTAGATGTCTGAACTGGGTGACAGGCAGAACATACTGCAATGAGCCTGGGATGTCAGCAGCACCACACTGACTGCGAGGCTGGTCAGTGCAAGGAACGTTTGCTTTAACTCCTACAGTAACATGAGGGAAGTCAGACCACTGGTGCACTGGTAAAATCTTTAAAATCTAGCTTTGTGTTACCAAAGATGCTCTTAAGGGCATCTGGGCTACTCTTACTTTTCCTCCTCATAGTCAAAAAGGAACTGGTAAGCAACTTGCTCAAGCAGTCAATTGCTTTTACTGTTGTCATGGCCCTCAGCAACAAACTATGAGAAAAAGAAGCAAAACATCTGTGTCAGTGAATATTCCACCAACGCACAGGAGATCCTTCATCAGCCCCTTCAGGCCATTATTCGGAAGCAGTCAGGGACAGCACCTCCCCTGAGACAGCTTTCAGCACAGATGCTAGGCACCTGTCCCTCTACACCTGGAGGCTCCACAGTCTACTGGGATCTCAGTACTCCCGGGAAATGAAAAGAAAATGTACCTAATCCATTTTGAATTTGGAAAGCCTCCAATGAGACCAATAAATATTACTCCAGAAAGATAAATATTACAGTAACATTCTTACTTGGTGAATACATTTTATTTTAAAGTAAAGCATCAAGGAGAAATAGGGCTTTAATACCTAAAAAAAAGAAAAAAAAAAAAAAAAGGCTGTCCAATAAAACTACAGTGCTATATCCTGAAAAATTTATTACTTTTGTTGGCACCCTTTTTTTGTATTTGTACATCCACTGAATTTGTTTCTTGAAGTAGAATTTTCTCCATACTGACATAAAGGAAAAGTAGTTACAATTTTTTATCTTACATTATTATAGCATTTTACCATTTTATATTATAAATTCACACAAAGGTGAGAAACACTGATTAGAATGAGTTTTTATCATAGAACACAGAAAGAGAATTGGATCTGAAAACAACACCAATACACGCTGCAGTGCAACCCCCGTAAGGATCAGAAGGGAAAAGTGCCACCCACTGAATAATCGGCTTTACTCCTTGCAGGACATGGTTATGCCTGGAAAAACATTGGGTCTCCCATTACATGACCTGGTGTGACCTCTCTTAGTTTTTCAGATCTGATGAGATCTCAGCTGGAGGACGCATGCTTGCAGCTCATACTTCCTCCTCCAGCATCATGTAGAATGTTATCAGTTTTATCAACACATCCCTTAAATTCAGAAGAAGTCTGTTTTAATTGCGTCTGGGAATGTACTTAAAATACGTCACTGAATCATTATAAACATCTGTTTTCAAGTTAATCCCTGCATATTTCCTTCAGTCTATTATTTAACATGCACCATTTTAGAAAAAAAATTATGTTGTTATTTAAGTATGGTTTTGTTCTCAAATTTATCACAGCCAGAAGAATGGGCTTGTGCTTTTGAGCCTCTTTTTGTCCCCACAAAAATGAGTCCATTATACTCAATTTTTCCTGTTTCTTAATGCCTCAGATTAGAATAACCACAGGCCAGGAAGGTAGGAAGGTACTGAGCACCAGGGAGCACAGCTGCACAAGGTCCTATTCAGGGCAAGGGCTGCAGCCTGCTATGCCAGAACAGGCACCTGCCCTACAAAACGCTGCCTTTATTTCACAGCAGCATCATCTCCTGCTACCACTGACTGCAACCTCTGCGGGTGGGTGGGAGGTTGGCCGACAATGACAGCTACTACTGAACAGCACGATCCTCAACTACTAAAAGGCATTTAGAATCTGAGGGAGGTGATAACATTCTGCCTATACTAGGAAGAAGAATGAGGTTTTTCCTCCTGGTTGTCTGGGAAGACGGGAGGGCCAGACTGGAAAAAGCTTATGGACCAATGGTCACTCTAAGGAGGTCAAAGGGGCACTTAAGTAATGAGATACTGGAAGAGAGAAAGATAATTACAGCAAGTACAGGAATCATCACAAGGCAATTAAATTAAAACTATGCAAATTATTGTTCATTTCCAAAGTTCTTTCGTTTTAAATCAGCCTCATGACATGAATAATCCACTTAATGATTTCCCACTACATATGATTAGAGATAAAGAGACAAATAGAGAGAAATAACTTTGTCATATCTCCCAGACATCCTCATTGAGACAACGCCTTCCCCAGAAACTGCATGGAGCTTGGAACAATCACTGCTGTCCTCCAAGTGCCAAAACAGAGGAGGAACAGTGCTGGGCAGGAAGCATAATCTGTGGGAGGGAGTGGTAGATGAAAAGGCAGGCTCTTTATCCCTTGTCTAGGAGCCAGTTAGAGGATAATCCAAAGATTTTGGCCAGGTACACTGCACCAGGTACTCCCCCTACTTTGCATGGTACACTTGCAGTTTTCAAATAGCCACAGCTTCCTTGCACCACAGGCCAGCCTCTCACGTAACACTGGAGGACATTAATTTTATCTTACTCCTCCCACAAAATATAAGTCTGCCCAGAAGCAAAAGCTTATTTAATGATGCAAATAGTTTCATTTCTTGACAAGCATTTCCATTCCATTTCATTCTCCCAGACTGTCTGCAACTGATAAGCTTAGTGAATCATCTTAGCAAATCAGTATTAAACTATAAAAAGATTACATCCCTTCAACATGACACACACAGAGGTGCTACATGCAGCCTGAGTGTTCGCCTAAAAGACAGCTATTTATTTTCTATCACATTAGCATACAGTTCAAAAAAAGCTCTGCTAATGAATGGGCATCCCAATCCAGACCTCCAGCTTCCATGACCCACGTACTGAGCCGTACGAGCCTTAAGCCCCGCCAGCGACAGAGCTGAGAAAGCTGCTAAATTCCCTGCAGCAGACAGAACAAACTCTGCTTTGCGATGCAGCCTGTAAGACATCTGTCAGATGGCAGCTACAGACTTGTTTTGCCCTGGTTTTCCACGTCCAGCTACTTTCCTGGCATTTAAGGACTACTGCTTGGAACTCGCACAGGAATGATGCAAACAGCCAGATGAGCAGCCTAGGAGGGAGACAACTGCCATATTTGGAAATGCGCCATTTCTGGAGGCTACAGACACCTCCAAAAAAATACAAAGGCAGAGTCAGTTCTTGGAAGCTCCGCTCTCTTACAGAAGTGCATTTCTCAAGATAAAACGTAGTTCCCTTTCCCACAGCATCACCTCAGGCTCTGCTTACTGAGTTTCAGTTGCTGAGCAGCCACCAGCTTAGGCTAACTGCTTAGGTATCAATAGAGTTCACATTGTACCCTGTAAAGCATGAGTGTAAGGTAAAAATTTAATTAAATTCTCTCTGTTCACTTAACTCTGTTCACGCTAAAAATCTCATTCCACGGAATGTAGTTACTTCTCCTGCACAAAATACAATGTCTTTCATATCACAGAAAATCCTGTGAACAGGTGAATGGTGAGGCTAGCACAGATATAAAAATTCTCTGACTATTCACAAATTACATAGTGTTTCAAAAAGTAGAAATAATCATAATTACTAGAACATTTCATAATTACTTCATTACTTCATGACTAATTCATTATAAAATGACAATTTCTGTTTAGACAATATGTTTGAACTGATGTTTTCTGATTAAACAGTGTAGATTTCCCACTCTACACTGCTTTAGCTCAAACCCCAATTTGAGCTGAATTCCAATACCAGTTTCAAGCTGAAACACATGAAAGGCTAGGCCAATAGGATGGCAGTCTGACAGCGACAACTTTAAGTCTGAATCTCCTCCCTCCACAAAGCAACCCCTTTCCACCTCCACGTAAACCCAGTCTCATGGAAGGCCAAGGGAGATTTATCTCTGTGTAGCAGACACCTCACTTCTTCCTCAGCACACGCACATACAACTCATGTAGCCGACATGAGAGCTGGATCAATAATGTCTTCACAGTTCACATCCCACCAAATACAGAAATAGTGAGGTGATGCCAACTGGAGGACACTTATCTTGCATTCCTCTCATATTTCTTTCTCTTTCCAAAATGTCAAAATAGCTCCCTGGCTGTACTATTATTCTTGTCTTCACCCTTTATAGATGTAACTACTGAATTAGCAGAACTGCTCTTTTGTGTGCAAAGTACCACTAGAGGAAACCACTGCTATATTCCAGTTAACCTTAATATTTTTGTTAATTGATTTTACAGTCCATTAACAACTTTGAAAAAAATCATGTAGCTAAAACTCCCGATTGACACTTAGGTAGAACAAAGACAATAACAAAAAAAAAAATCCACACTGTCTTAGCAATTAGCAAAATTTAGTTATATACCCTTACTGGAGTTGATACAAAGCCAGTTTTTCTGGACTGATGATTTGAACTTCAACTCTTAAAATGGTTCAGAAAAAAGAACATCTGCTATTCCTTCATTTTGAAGACTTAAAGCAAAGACCAGAAATTCAGCACAGCTCTCATGTCTTTTTTAAACCCATCAATTTCAGATGTCTGCAGACAGAAAAATAGCGGAGAAAAGGACAAATTTTATTATTTTATAATGTCAGCAAGCTCCAGTCCTTCCTCCTCTCCCGAGTTCTTTTTCTCATTATCAAAAAAAAAAAACAAACAAAAAAAAATCTCCACAAACCACAGTTGGCAGCCTATCGTCATGTCCCTTTTTTTATTTTCTTCCCAGCAAATCATGGGTAGACTCCAGTTATGACTGCTCAGGGAATTCCCTAAACGAAGGGAAGACTTATCGGTTTTGAAGCTTTAGCCCTCTGGGTCACCAAATTAAGCTCAGCTCTCGTCATCAGTGACTGGACAGAAGTTGCTGTCATGCAGCAGCTATTTCAGGTTCTTGGTTGTGTCATTTCAATTTTCTGTAGTTCCAATCTTCACAGAGGACAGCAGAACAGTGCCATTCAAGATATCCTGTGGCATACCACCTGCTTTAAGTTGCCAGGCCAGGTGGGAACAGCTCTCCCACAGGTCCCTGGTCATATCTGCTTGGTCTATGTAAATGTTTCAAAAGGCACCAGATGCCTGTGTTTAAGCAACGGAAATAAGTGCAACCCAATAATTTCCAAAGGCTCATTAAACTTAAGAATTAAAATACTCATTCTCCTGAAGACCTTCTTGGGTTGTAGGTTGATGTACATGAGTATAACAGAAGGAAGCAGAAGTGGACCCCACTCATTTCTCTCCGTAAATCCAGAGCCGTTCTCCTAACATATCTTCTGGGGATCGCTTTAGACCAGATGAAAAATCTCCTGGAGCAAACCTACGCAGTGGAAAACTGTGGCACTTCATGATTGCTTGTACGTCAGTGCATGAGTTAAGCAGTCCTGTTAGTCTGAGAGAAACTTTAGAGTTCCAAATTAATATATTCATAATATCTGAAAGGAATGGCAAGTCACCGCCTGAAGTATTGCTGTACATGATGAAATCTGAACTAATTACAACAATTCAGCTCTGGTTTTATTTAAAAGTTTAGCTCAGTTGATTGGAGCAGGGTGCTAGTAACACCAAGATTGTGGGTTCAATCCCTGTATGGGGCTATTTACTTGAACAGCTGGACTCAAAGATCCTTGTGGATCCCTTCCAACTCAGAATATTCTGTGAACCTGTGAAAAGCCTTGTACAATTTTCAGAAAACAATCTAATTTTAAGAAAAACTCGATAAAATGCAATTGTAAAAAAAAAAATCATTATAGCTATTGGGACAAGAGAGGGCTGTTAATGTATTTTTAGCAGGGTTTGTCTGTTTGGCTGGTGGGAGGGCTGTTTGGTTGTTGTTTTTAGCATTACCAGAATCACGCAGGATGTTCATACAAAAATTGCAGACAGACCACAGATTCTTATCTATCTCCAGTGTACTTTAGTCACTCAAGCGAATATTAGTAAATTTTAGAATTCAGTAAATTTTAAATTAATTATTCATGGAAATATTTATTTTTTTAATTATCATCAGCTGGAAGTACTTCACTTAAAATATGTTAAAAAAAGAGTCATGTCTTCTTAATCAAAAGAATATCAGATTGCTGGCACTAAAATGTTTTGTTGCTGGGACCTCATTTTTCACGTTCTTTTCCAAATTCCCCAGGGGTCTATCCTGGAGGTAGGGTCATGGGACTACCCTAAAGACTGCTTTGTGAACATGACCTTCCGATGTTCCAATATGAACATCGTTTTCACAAAGTAATGCAAATCCAGGGGGCTTCCCGTTAGCTCACAGGAAATATAGTTATTCCTGTTGTTCCATATTTGGACAAAAACGACATTTAAAACAACTGTTTCCTCTAACCACATGCTCTTACAGGATGCTCTGGAAACAATCAAGGTATCTGCTTACTTAGGGAAATTTTCAGAATATCACATTATAGAACTCCACAGCTCAAAGCAAATAACTAGTTTGTGAATACAAACTAATAGCATTATCACTAAAATATAAAGCCTTCCATGAGTATTATCTACTAACAGGTCTATTTCCATGGACTGTCTGATCCTGTTCAGCCTCCAACAAACAGAGAAGACTGTATTTACCAAGTGACTACACATCCAATAGGTTTTGTACACTTTTCCTATACAAGAACTCCACTTTTAGTTTTATTTTCAAAAAGAAGTGAAAAAAATTCCAGGTGCCAGTATCATCCTCTGGCTCTGCAGTCACTGGTGTTACTTCACTGACAGCTGAGGATTAGAGCATATTCCAGGGCTTTCTAACACCCGGTGACAAGCGCTTTCAGGAATACATTTCAAAGGGCATGACCCTTCCTAATTTGATTACGGTAATCATTGCTAACAATCGTCACTCCGCTCTTCTACTTTGTGAGTGGGCAAACTGGAGCCAATTGATACAGGTAAGAAGCTCCCATTCCTTATCTTGCTAACTTGAAAAAAACCTGCAGGGAGGACAGGAAATCCTGTCGCAGATCCCTTCCCATGGCTGTTGCAGAGTTTACCACCCTCCTCAAAGCAAACTGCTCCTTGTCGTGCACAGAACAGATCCAAACACCATGTCTTGTAACGCGCATGTTTGGTGAAACAGGCGTTAGCAATCCCCAGGTATTCATGTGGAAGGCTAACAAACCATCAAACTTCTTTCTTGTTCAGGAGGCAGAGAGGGTGTGTGGACTCCTAAATGGATCACCCAAATTTGTTTTTCTTGTTGCCTTATGGGATGGATCCACATAACCACTTACAGCACCCACCCGCCAGAGGTACAAGGCAGGATCTAGCCATAACCTGGCAAGATGGAAACAGTGTCATTACAATGGTGTGGCGGCTGCTGGTGCAAGAAGGACAGGTGGCAGTCTTCTTGCTGTCTTCTCAGTAAATCCACACCTGCAGGGCTTCACTGCTTTCTAGAAATGTCTCAAGAGTTTCTCTGGCCCCTGTGCCTTTGCTGTCCAGCGTACAACCCCAATTTCACAAGCACAGAGGATATCCATAATAAGTCTGAGTATGGGTGCTCAGTGTAGTTGAAAGCCTACCCCAGAACGGTTCCAGGAGGGAGGCAAAAAACAATGCCACCAAAACTAGGCAGAGGCCGAGAGAGAGGCAGTGGTGGCCACCAGCCCAGCAGGCAATGCAGCCCCTCTCAGCCACCTTCCATCTCCCAGCGCTTCCCCAACCCAGGCTGAAGGCAGAACCAGGATGAGAGGGAACTGTCAAGGTGGACTCCCTCCTCTCATAGGCAGCAGCCCCCTCTAAGTAGCACTGGGAATGAGGTAAGAGATGGTTGCCACGGTGGCAACCACCCCCAGAACTGTGCCACCATGGGCCATGAAGGGCACAGGACCATCCCTGTGGCTGCTGTGGATTTGGTCCTGATCGAAAGGCCGCCTCTTTGCCACTTTATCCACCCAATCACTAAGTCTTCCCTTTAAAAACCAGCACTTGCCTGGCCCCAGCAAGCCCCCACTACATTGCGGAATGCAGTGAAAGAGCAAGTCTGCAAGGGCGATACAGCCCTCCAGCACCTTAGCCCCTCAAGGCATTTTCATAAACCTGAAAGCAAAGGAGATGCCTCAGGAGAGACACGCAGGAAGCCAGTGAAGCCATTTTGCAAATGTGTACAGTACATCCGTGAGCGGTGCTTTCCCTTCTGTTAGCTGATAAACATGAACATCAACATAAACAAATACATTTAGAAGCAACAGCTTTTAAAAAACACAGTGCTGGAAAGCAGAGGTCCTTCGCCTCCACCATCCTTGCCTAGACTAAATAAATGGAGAAGCAAAATCCTCTTAGTACACCAAAGAATGTAAGAAAAGCACAGAAGATAAACCGGACTTCTATGTTTGAGCACAGAGAAGAAACCCAAGCGACACACAGTCCAGCACAGGCACAGGCTGCCATGTCCTGAACTCACAACACCTGAGCAGGGCTTTCCCCTGAGCACTGCATTTTCACTTGTGCAGTTCCTAATTTCCTCTCACTACCCTCCTGCAGCGATCCATCACCAGCGGAGGAGGCTGTGTGCACTTCCAGGTAACACCATCACCATGGGCAGGGTCTTGCCCAGGAAGCCTCCTGCCTTCATGTCACATATGCTGCATGACCAGGGTCCACTTGCTCCTTCTCTGCTCCCCACCAGCAGTCCCTTGCCCTTCAGTGGTCCCGAGTCTGGACTTGCATTACTTAGGAAACAATGCAGCTTTATGTGGGTATGGCAGACCTGCAGCAAGGGCTTTGCACAGGCACAGGCACAGGCACAGGCACAGGAACAGGCACAGGCACAGGCACAGGCAGCAGCTCCTCAACGCAGACAGAGCAGTGCTGCAACCACTCCCCAAAGCCGTGGCTGTACCTGCACAGCACAGACATCCCTGATGCACAGCCCTGTCTGACATTACCAGGAAGATTTGCCCATACCTCTCAAATGTTGCAGCTTCTGAAAGGAAAACCTTAATGGAAGACTACACTGACCTCCATGGCATATTGCAGGTATATACAGCTTGCCATTTAAACCCTTCCAGGAGATCTCTGTCAGATAGAGCATTTAAAGATTAGCAAATTTTACTAGAACATATGCAACTTTTATTGCACAAATTTATCGGAACTGTCCAAGTGATTTCTTGAGAAAAACATGTGAAGCTGTCTTTTCTTCCAAAAGAAGCCTCAAACTTTTCAAACCTTCTGACAATGAAATAACAATAACAATTAATATAAACAATTTAAAATACATTGCTTGCACTTCACAACACTAGCTCGCTCATCTCCTCAGTAATACTGGGAAGAGGAGACAGGTAGGGTAACTACAGCCTCACTCTGGCCAACAGACTCAACAAGATCACAAGATTGCTAATGAGCAACTAATTCGTACATTTTAAGAACCTTATGGTAGTCTGGAAACAGCAGTAGTAACCACAGCAGTTCAACATCCTTGTCAAACACAGGATTTTAAAAGCATGTAGCATGTTTAGTCTACTTAGCAGATGGCCAAAATATACAAAAATTCATTCTATAAACCCACTTTTCTTCCCCACAGATCTCAAAGTTCTTCCAAACAGGTTCATCCTGTGGCAATATCACTGCTACAGTAAAAAAAATAAAGCTGTATTTAATTGGTCTAGTGAAAGAGTTCAGCCACTTGTTGCAGACAGTCAGCTCCATAAATTGTAGTGCCACAGGGAAGGTCTAAAATTGAAAGATTATTTCCTAAAATGAATATGGTTTTGGACTATTTGCATTATAATACTACCATAATTTTTGGACTGGAAGCAGTACCAGAAGTCTACACTATGCATTTTTTCTCCAATATTTTAACAAATTGCCAGTCAACAATCTATCTGGGCACCTTCTCATAAGCTCCATCTTACAACTTTAGGTCAGTTACACTAATAATTTTAGCAACAAATTGTTAGTCATTTATCTGTTTGGACTCCTAAAAAGCCGTAAGGGGAAGTATTCCTTTCTCTGCACCTTAGCAGGCCACTGAATTTTGTCTTTTGCTTCAGTCAAGGATGCCCTTGATTACAAGCTGCTTTCTCCTCAGGTCACACCAACATCTTTTCCTCCTAAAGACTCTGCACAACCCAGAAATAATCCATTCAGTTCAAGCTACATTTCAAAGGACATTACTTCATATCTAAAGACTCCAGATGCATATGGGGTCTGTCTGACTGTTGAAGAGTCACAGCTTGCAAAAGATATTCCTCTTAAATGCAAAGCTCATGGTTTTACAAAAGCTCTTGCTTGATACAGAAGTGAAGACTCAGCTCCTGCTCAAAAGCACCAAGATGACTGACCAGAAGTCAAAAGAGTGGGTTTTTTCTTTCCTTTGCTGTTACAAAAAAATTATTCCAAAGGACATTTTATTCCTCTCTGAGAAACACCAGCTAAGTGGGAAGACTTGGGCTTTTCCAAGCAGTGTTGCCTTTTAAGAAAGAGTCCATAGAGAAGAAAACAAGATGAAAAAAGACCCCAAAACAAATCCCAGCCCTCAAACTGTCTGTAACATTCAGCACCTGGACAGATAATTGAGAAGCAACCCTCAAATCACTGTTTCAGTTCTCAAGTCTGCAAGTCTGCTGTGCAAGACTTTACAATGCCCCTGAGGCATCACCTCACATCTGGAGCAAGGTGCTGGCTCTAGATCCTCCACAGACAACGCCAGCAGCAGGAGAATACTTCCCTCGGCGAACAACAGCCTCTGTCTTTAACAAACACACTTGGACACCCATATCTTATGAGTTTGGCTCCCTTCTACCTGACTTCAACAAAAACAATGAAGGTGAGCTTTACCACAGCCTTACCCTAAGGACTGCAAAACTTCTCTGAGAATTAGGAGGTATGGAGAGGAGCCCACGTCTTCTGCTACCTGATGAGCAGCAGTATCACAACAGGGGAATGTAAAAGCTAGCAATACTTGAATGACTCGCAAGAGCTCACAGCATTTGTGTGCGTTGGGCTTACAGGGAGTGGACGTATTGGATCGCTTTCAGGATGTTGCTGTCTTCCTTGTCCATCCAATAAACATCAAAATTACATGGAAAAGGGATTTAGGTGCAAATTAGATGGTTTAATCTCACACTTTATCCCATTAAATGCACATCTGCAGTAGTTACACCTACTGGATTCAGTTCTTAGTTAAGAGCCTTATGGCATAAAGGAGTTCAGAGAAAGGCAGTTCAAATCATCAGTGTGGCTTTTATTGCCGTGAAGTCCTGCAGCCTGAACCTCTAACTTGCTCTGAATTCCATCCTTACATAAGCATAGCAGAATACTTATTCTGGTAGAAACTACATTGCCAGGTCTTCCTATACAAATTAGCTCCTTAGTCCAAAAACCATTTTCACTTGCAATTGGATTGTGACATTCTAAATGCAAATTGCACAGCAAATAACAGTATCTATTAAATAGCAATTTGTATTTTAAAAGTAACTGAATAATAGCCTAGACTGATTGTCAAACAATTTTTTTAAAATTTATTTTTCAGCCATGGAACTCACTTTTACTTATGCAGTGGGTCAACTGGGTGCTTTTGCCATTTTTAAAACATAGTCACAAATAAAAACCAGTGCTATTGACATAGTTTACTCTAATTTATTTGTCTGGCCCAAATGAAAAACAGACAAAATTTTCTCCAACCCAAATTTTTCCAAATTGACATTTGAAAATCCAGTTTTAATAAAAACTGAAATGTTGGAACATTAGAGCAAAATAGCCACAGGAAATATTATTTCACTGTGCAACATTCGCCAGACGCAAAAGGAAACAAACTTGTCAGTCCTCTCTTTCTTTTATGTTTCTTTGTTGACTAGACAGGAAGCAGACAAAAATTGATTTTTTTCCTCTTGTAAAGCATACAGCATAATTTTTATTGTACCACTTCGGTTGCTGACTGCGTTTTGTAAATAAAAACATACTTCATGAGCATCCAGGGAAGTGCTTGATATCTGACAGTTTACAAAAATGCAGTACTAATTAGGTACAAAAAGAGAAGTAAATAGCTTTCATTGCAGAAACGGAAATAACATGGTTTAGAAGAGAGGCTGAAAATCCATTCTTTTCTATGGCAACTTCCTGAGTGCTGGAAAAGTTATAGCTGAGTAAAATTAAACATTTGCCTAACCTGTATTCCTGCATGGAGAGGTCAGCAGAAGTGCAAACATTGATGAACACTGAGATACAGCTGTAAATATTTTGTGAGCAGCTTATTTAAAAACTGTAAGAAGCAGACAGATAACGATTCAGCAGTAAGATACCTTCCACTGATTAAGCAGACACAAATAGGTTTCAAAATCCATGCTTATCATTTAAAATTAGAAACAATAAGCTTAAGGTCATTCATCCAGTAAAAGGTCAATACTAAAGACCTCATACTTCACCAAAAAAATTAATCCAAATTTTCTGAAGTTAATAAACATGGAATATTACAGAAGCAGGCTGAGTATCCATTTCAGTGTTCTTCCAAAAAAGATCCTGCCAGTAAGTGGTGTCAGGCACCCAAAGGGCAAGACAAAGGACACAACAAAGGCCATTCCTCCTGAGACTTGATGAAGGGCTGGTCACAACAGGTAATGCCACAGAGACCCATCTTGGAGGGACCTGCCACATGTTTGTTCTCCCTTCTGCAGCCCCAGCACCACTCTTGTCCTGCCACTTCAATACATCAAACCCACCCTGGATGAGGACTAAATACAGTGACTTTTTTACCCACATTTTTTTTAATGGTACAGTATGGTTCATTGAATTACCTTCACAATGAGGTCAATCAAATAAATGCTGCCATAGTGGAGGGGCAAGACAACGCAAACAGGACCACAGGTTAAACTGTCTAGGAACAGTCTGATGCAGGGGGTTTAAGATTGACATAGGTGTCACAAGTACTTCAATTATCAAAGGCACTTTTCATTTTATGAGATAAATTGGTAAACTGATACATTTATGAGCTACTGCATGCTATTGGGACAGAAAAAGATGTAGATCTCCAGAATTTACTTTTAAAACAAAATACTATTGATCATACTCCCTTCTCCAATAGTGCAGCCAACAAAGGTACTTTCACTTCTACTGGTATTTGTGAAAGAAAGTTGAAAGCATCTTTAAAGTTATTCTTATCTAAATTATTCTTGAAAAAATGTGAGCATTACTTTCCATTTCCTGTACCTGGATGACCCGTATGTTTAATAACCCCATTTCATCTGGATTTGTACGGTATTATATCCTATTTTTTGGGGTTTTTTTCAAAATAGGTTGACCAACTTCCTATCATTATGGATACTGGCTGAATTCACTGTAGCAGTTACTTGTAATGTGACTGCAAGATTAGCCAGGCTTCCTGATTACGAAGGTTATCATATATTTTGGCACAACCAACACAGCTTTATACCATAATTAGCAAATCTCAGGGGACTCGGGCAGATGTTGACAATGAGCTTTCCAAAAACCTTCCCAGCCTGTGAATACCTCTAGAAGATGTGTCACCCAGAGTACATCTAGAAAGAAATCTAAAATTTATAATTATCCTTCATCCTTAGGCATACATCCTTGTGGTCTGCAGTATGCTCCCAGCACTAACACACAAGCATAAACTCAAGAAAATTATCTTCAGATAATGAAAGTCCTCAAGTCACATATAAAAGAAATGTGAAATCTCACACAGTCCTAACTGACTGGCATTTTGCTAGAATTAAAGCCCGTTGCAAATGATAAATGTCTGGCTGTTTCAGAACATTCCAAGTAGATTCGTGAATGAAAAATGTGCAGCTTAAAAACTTCACTATAAAATATGCAAATATTGACAATTTTAAGTAACAAGTGCCCTCAAAAAAAACAGGAATAAAAGTGATAAATGTAAGCAAAACCACCCAAAGTCACATCACGAGACTGCCTTTCAATGCCAGCACATCTGCAAAAGTCATACTAAAACTCAAAGTTCAGAACATGTCATTCTTATGGCAACATCCTTAATGCACCAGATGTATTCCCAAATCGCTCCCTAGAACAGACCACACTTTTAACCACACGTCTAAATAACACTTTAAAAAAAATCTCACATTTACACTGCATGAAAAGTTAAAAACTGAAGTCATTAAAATCACTACCTCTACTTACTAAAAGTGTGTCATTTACCAAAAGGTTATCAATGCTGCCTATACATAACCTTAAACATGTGGCTGCTGCCTTACAGATGCATAGCAAGTGTTCATGACTATCAGGGGCCCTTTCACTTTTGGCATTACTTTTTAGACTGGAGTTAAGTGAGTTTACAAGTATCTTCTAACTTTTTTTTTATTTAAAAAGTGTTATCTGTTTGACTGTCTTATAGATCAGAAATCTGCACAGTAAAGATCAAAAAGGATGTTTAAATTTCAATAGGGTAATTATTTAAAAATATTCATTTTAAACTAAAATCACATTTCCTTTGGGCTCAGCTCATGTTTCTCGCACAAGGAAAATGGTAACTCCATTTGAATTAGCCTATGTATCTTTTTCTAGTTGATGTAATTCAGAAGTTGAAAGAGAGGAAAAGAGTCAATTATTAAATAATTCAAGTTTCTAGGGCAGATTCAGTCTTTTGATAAAGTAACCATTAGCATAGTTTAACCAGACTTTAAGTAAGCAAAAGTTTTACAAGGGAATTATTCCCTTAATTTCACTGGTGCTTGCTTTAAAGGAGATATTTATTTATATTAAGTTTTTATAATATTTATTGTTCTCTGTCTCTAACAGTTTATTTGATCCTCAAGTAAAATAATTTGGGTTTAAAAAGTACCTCATTAAGATAAAACATTTAACTGAAGTCATATACAGTGCTAAAAAGAAACAGAAGTTGCTTTATTTAAAAGCATTTTAATAACTAAACTGTTCAAATTGCAGTAGTTATTGCAGTAGTCCAAGTCATCAGAAATTGAAGGGTTCACATCCCTATCATCACCTGACATGACTTCTGTGAGCATCACCCTAGACTGCCACTACTTGGAGCACCTGAAGTGGAGAAAGGAAAGCAGGAAAACAGCATTGCTGTACGGGACAGGGCAACCCTGGATGTGGGACATGGCAACCCTGGATGCATGGACAGACTGGGGAACAAGAAGCTGTAAATCAGTGCCACAGAAAGGGACCTGGGGGTGCTGGTCTATGGCAAGGTGAACATGAGCCAGCAGTGCCCTGGCAGCCAGGAGGGCCAACCCTGTCCTGGGGGGCATCAGGCACAGCATCACCAGCCGGGCAAGAGAGGGGATTGTCCTGCTCTGCTCTGCCCTGGGGCAGCCTCATCTCAAGTGCTGGGGGCAGCTCTGGGTGCCACAGTGTAAGGAAGACATTAAACTACTACAGAGTGTCCAAAGAAGAGCAATAAAGACGGTGAAGGGCCTGGAGAGGAAGCTGTGCAAGGAGCAGCTGAGGTCACTTGGTCTGTTCAGCCGGGAGGAGACTGAGGGGAGACATCATCACAGCTTCCTCATAAGGGGAAGAGGAGGGGAAGGCACTGATCTCTTCTCTCTGGTGACCAGGGACAGGGCCTGAAGGAATGGCCTGAAGTTGTATCAGGGGACATTTAGGCTGGATATCAGGAAAAGGTTCTGCACCCAGAGGGTGGTTGGACACTGGAACAGGCTCCGCAGGGAAGTGGTCACAGCACCAAGCCTAACAGAGTTCAAGAAGCATTGGGACAGTGCTCTCAGGCACACGGTGTGATTCTTGGGGTGACCTGCCTCGGACCAGGAATTGGACTTCGATCTCCTTCTGGGTCCCTTCCAATTCAGGAGGTTCTATTATGCTACAATTAGGAGTTCTGGGCGACAAACAAAAGCAGCACAAAGAACAGAGGCAGGTTGTCCCAAGCTGGGGAAGGAGGAGAAGAAGGACATTCAGATTGCAGAACCTGTAGGACTATCCACAGGGGCACATTTAAGGTCATGAATTGCAATTTTATTCTGTCTGGCATTCCTTTCAACTCCAACAAAAATTTGGGAAAAAAAAAAAAACAAAACTAATCTCCACAGACCTCAACAGAAATCAGAATCCAAACATCTGCAGTCACAAACATACTCACACCACAGCATCTCACAGAAGGAACACACTCTACAGTGATTTACAAATTGTACATGCCAGCAGAATGGCTGGGAGGATGGATACTGTTTGCCAAAACAAAAAAAGGAGCCAGAGAGAAAAAAGATTCTTTTTTTTTTTCTTAATTTTGATATGCACCCATATAAATGACTCCTTGCCACAATTACTTCAAAGAACAGACAAAAGTGGTGCTAAATAGGTCGTGTGAATCGAAACACCTTCAAGAGGTTCTGAACATCCAAAAAATTTTGAGGAACTAAATAAGCATATTGCTGGATAGGGACAACACTTAAAGCATCCAATTTCTAAAATATAAGTAATGAGAAACCACTGGACAAAACACATACAAAGCTGAGTTTAGCAACAGCATTAACATTAATATCTTCTCTGTACAAACCAAAATAAACTTCACAGTTTTCAAATTTACAGGGCACTAAGCAGAATCAAACCACTGCAGTAGTTTCTTTCAACAGTGTTGCACCTATCACGTCACCTAAAATTATGATCAGAAACTTCAGAGTATTCGACAACTCTGAAAAATCTTGTTACTCATTTAGATTTGGCTATATGAGCCCAACTTTGGGCACACTTTCGTTTAGTAAATATGACTACATTTAGTCTAATTTTTTGAGTCAAAGAGCTTTATGAATTTAAGAGGCACTCCAACTGGCCAAAGTAAAACAAGATCACCACAAATTCTTTTACCTTCAGTATAGGATCCTGACTTTACCACTATTTATTAGTAATGCATAGGTATTCAACATAGCAGCTTTATTTCTCACATGATAAGAATTTTATGTCCTCTATTAAGAACAGCATGTTATAAAGTCATCTCATGTCTCCACACTTGGCAGATTTTTCTGAAATAATCCAAAATATCAAAACCAAAGTTGGGAGCTGCTAAGGTAAAGACAGTTAATTTAACTACAAAAGCAAAAAAAAAATCTGTTTTTATCTCAGAAGCATGTCACCATCACAGGATGTATTGAATAGTTGTCTTGAAATGTACACATCAAAAATATGAATGCTCAAATCAAGGCCTCATGTAGAGGTACCTTGTATCACTTTTTAGACCACAGAGTCACCATTTCATCCCTTGGAAAAACTCTAAACAAAAATAGCATCTGTCGGAAGATGGAAACATCAAGCAACCAGTACCACAAAGATTCTGCTATACTCATTAAGACAGCATCCTTCCCCCTTTGGTCTTATTTTTCACATCCTTCCTTCCTTTTAAGTGGCTGTGTGTTACCATTTTCCAAAGAAGAAAGCATCTGAATTTTAGGATTGCAAAACCTCAAAAGTATTATTTCCAGAATTTTTAAATAATTGTAGAGAAGTAATGGAACATTAAAAAAAAAAAAAAGTGCCTTTCATGAACAAAACCAAAA
>VZRR01008552.1:0-33603 GCA_013398015.1 Oreocharis arfaki | reverse complement strand
AAAAAAAACACAAAAAACCCCCCAAAACAACCATGTACATTAAAAATGCTTTGTTTTCTCTTAACAGTGGTGATTAATTTCAAATACCCCATGAAAATGTTCATTCTAAAGTAAAAGGCAGAAGGGCAATTGACTGTCATAACTTTTTCCTTACTCATAAACTCTCTAGGTCTTTTCTATTTCAAGTGCTACTTGTAATATACGTACCACCTCTTAAATATTTGAATCACAAGCAAACTTCAAATAGGCTCTAACAAACACATGTAAAAGCACAGAAATCTTTTGATTGTTTCTGACCGGAAGACACCACTGGCAGTAAAATGTTGTCCTAAGGGTACTTTGGCAGTGAAAAGATCAAGGACAAACTTAACAAGTCTCCAAATGCTAAAGTTTTTCTATGCTGAAGAATCCTTAGATTGGCTTCTTTTATATACACACAGGGCTGGACAAGCACACACCTGGAACAACAGACACATTTCCAGCTCACATCCTAATCCTACTCTTGGCAATTTGTGATGCCATGTCCTGTGTGGAAACTTCCACACCAGTGACAGGTCCCTGAAGACTTTATTTTATTTTATAGCTTACTTACATGGTAATGTGACAGATTTGTTCCATCTTGTGAAGGTGCAGCACCATTAAGATTTAGTTGTTGGGTTACTCCACCAATTCACATTCTTTAATTGTGTAGCATGACCAGATTTGGACTTGGACCATGAAGTGGCAAGAGCCATTCTAGCAATGCAAATGCAGTACCTGGATAATGCACATAATAATAAATCTGCTATAACAATAAATTCATTTTACAGGCACTAGCTTAAGAATTCTTGAAAGGTACTTTCAGGATTTAGCAAAGTGATCCATAAGGTATTACAGAAATGGATTATAAAAATGCATTATTACAGAAATAAATTTTCTACAGAGTCTTAGCCTTTACCTAGAAAAAATAACTTTAGAGAGGTTATGCTGAACAACTGCTTTTCAGTGACTACTATAATATTTGTCCTCCTATTTTCTCTTCAGCATAGAAACTTACTCCACTTTATATTTTCACTTTCAAGCAAAACCAGCAGACTTTTCATGTACTTTCAGTTTTTGAAAACTAGTCCCTGGCAGTGATTTAATCTCTCCTCCAAACCAAAAGAGATTAGATTACAATTACAAAGCACTGAAAACAGGAAATGTTGCAAACTCTGACACAGTATTAACTATGTTGGTTCAAATGACACTGTGAAATTTTCTTAAACGTCATCATTTGTCTAAATAGCTTTTTAACCTTTGACTCCTAGGAGAGTTGCATGAGAAACAGCTTCTCCTAGGAGTGAAGTCATCACCAGGCCATATGAATCAAGTAGGGATATGTAAGATACTTCCAAATCGTGGCACACTTGTATTTCATCAATGAAAGAATTACAATAACATATATAGAAATTAAAAATATAAAAACAATCCTTCACTATATTTCCTTTGTTAACAATGCTGGCAGTTTGGTTGGCCAGTGGAATATTCATGTCAATGGAGGCAAAAATTTTACTTATTGTGTGGATCTTCACAATACACACATTTAATTTCAATGAATTCCTCCAAAGACACAAATCAGTTAAGCTTCCACTACCAGCATTCATTAGACAAACGGACTATCTGTTTATATTGTCACCAATTTACTTAAATAGTACTCAGAGCACACCTGTCTCCATAGATTCTTTTACATGGCTTATTAGGAGAAGAGAGAAAATATTTCTAAGAAAAAAAACAACATTCTTTAGAACAGCAAGTTTGAGGTGACTACATCCTCAGCTGGGATGAGTATTACTCTGAGCCTAGCATCATGTATCCTGGCTTTAACCAGACAATTTAAAAAAAAAAAAACGGTATTTTAAATATACATATATTTCAAGTATCAATATAATTAAATGACATGCAAATCAGCAGGGGGAAAAAAACTTTTAAAAGACAGCCTTTGAACTATGATTAACAGTATCCCAGGGGAAATAAAGCAACCTCCCAGGAGCAGCATACATTGGGCAGCGTGGCAAAGGAGCCTTGGGACAAGCAGGACAGGGGATGCACTCGCATGCAGCTTCAGAACCATGCAGGTACTGATGGAGAAAAGCAGAAGCCTCCAAACCCTGGGGGAGGCTTCCTGTTCTGGGAGACTGGGAGTATGGAAATGGCAAAAAGTCAAAAGGAAACAGGTTTTTTCCTGTGACAAAAAGGACCAGATAGGAGGATGGACTGAAGAGGCTGCTGGGATGAGTGCACTGGACCATGGTACCCAGAGAAAGGTGAAGATGTCATTAGCTGTAACCCAGGGCAGATAAAGCAAGGGTGGCCTCAAAAAGGGAACTGTGAGAGTGTCCTGTTGATGAGGCAGCAGAGGTATGGGAATCAGATATGCAGCACTGGAGAATATGAAGGAGTTTGATTCACGGAAGACTGGCGAGTAGATGATCAGAGAAAAGGTGAGCTGGGAAAAAAGAGGAGTCACCCAGATAGGCCACAGATGAGCAGTAAACTGAGACTGGGTCAAGAATGTATACTAAAAGATGAGAGAGTACCATAAGGAGGTCTCTCTGTCCATCCCTGACCCTTCCAGTCTGGGCGTGTTGACACTTAGATAAGGCTGCCACCCAAGCCTAACCCGCAGTAAATTTTTTGTTTTGCTATCATGAATCACTCTCAGCTTGGCTAACTTCCACGAACCAGCATCTCATATTTTTGTAGATTTTAAGTACAAGGGGAACACACCTCTTTCTTTTTGGCTTCTAAGTAATGATGAAAACTAAAAAATAATTGTTTGCATCCCTCTATTGAACTGCGTTTGCCCGCAGTTTAGAATACCAAAGATCTGGGATGTTACTATAATTACACACACAAAGTCTAAGCTCTGAAATGTCATCTCAAGTTACAGGAACGTGTTACTGTAACAACACAGTCTTCCTTTTCCCACTAGGGGAAGCATTACCTTCATTATCTTCATAACAAATACAATGCTTAAAAAACTCACCCTGAAATACTAAATCCATGGTTCATGGAATTTAATGTAAGCTGCATATGTGTCCAAGGCCATATGCTAACCAAATTAAGAGAACAATATACTGGCTCTGTCTTCTTGCTTAACTGCCCCAATGCACATGTTTTGTGTAAAATATAAGCAGTCCTGAAAAGCTGTGCTACATGGGAGGGCGAGCAAGCAGGGTGAGGAAAGAGCCTTTCAGGAAACACTGCAGTTTTCTTTGACATTGACTGGCATGTTGGCAGCACACGTCCCTCACCCTGAGAAACACTAACACTACTCTCTGCTCCCAAACAGGTCCCAACTCAGTTCAACCACATTCACTAAGGTTTGTCAAAACTGCCTCATAACTCCCGTGACTATTTAGCCTCAAAGATGATTAAAAATTCACAGTTATAGGCAATATGAAGAATCTTGGAAAATAATAAATTTGGCCACCAAGAAAGAACTGCATCGGACAGAGGTAAAGATTTATTTTGTGAAGCACGTTTTTAAAATTTCCTATTTCTCTGAATAAAAAAAATCTTCACTAATGTTTCTTCCTTAATTAATTTTTTTCACACTTTTCTTCCCTGAGATTTGAATAAAATGTAAACAAAGGGTCAGGAGGAATGGGCAGTTGGGCTCTCCATGTGGTGCACAACCCCAAGAAAAAGAAACCTGAAGATCCTCTAAACCTTTTGTACATTTATTTTTCATGCAGTTTGAGGTGCATTCCAGTAAAGCCATTTTGCTTATAACAATCACCCTCCTTCTTGAAACAAAAAAACAAACAATATTTTTGAAAAGGAATTCCCTTTTGCATCCTACAAAGGGGAAGATGGGGAGCTAAGAAACATAAGAATATAGCATGTGAATAGGTTTGATTAGTTTTCCAAGTGTTCACTAATGCACACTGAAACTGAGTTTAATTGCCAATGTTTGACACAACTATAGGACATCACATAACGCCTAACAGTCCTTCAGCTCCTCCAAAGCAAAAAAAATTTCATTGAAGGTATCCTGTAGCTCATTGAATTTCTGCTGGTGTATACTAGCAGTTAAGTATCATGTTTCCTCTTTAAGTTGAAAAACTAGAAAATAGTATCTGAAAAAGAGAACTCAAGAAGCTACTAAGCCTACTGTCTCAAGGGAGGATCAACTATACCTGCTCCACCTAGTGCTTGTCTGGTCTTTCCTAAAACTTAGCAATTTAGTGACCAATCTGAATCCTTCTCCTAGAAATTTTATGATTCATGTCTTACCTGAAGAACTGAAAGAATTTATTCTTACCCACTTACAAACAACTTTTTACATAGCTAAAGACCTGTGGTTTTTTTTCTTTTCTTGTATTTTTTTTTCCAGACAGGATACACAAGCCTCCCATGGAGGACGGTATGGTACTGTCTCCTTCTGTCATTTAACCCAACACTAACACATGACATTTGCATCACAAAGTAGATGAGACGTGTTAAAATCATTACTGAAACCACTGTGATCTGCTGCCTCACCACTCTCCACTTGCTACTGTGTTACAGAGCCACGGAGCTGATTTAATACAGCTGGTGCCAGCATGAGCCACGTGGGTGTTTATTTACATGGGTGCTTCCACTCTGTTTAGCCGGCCAGAGATCTTCTGGGGGAATTTGAGAAAAACTGAGTTGTCTGAATCACTTCACAGGTATTCCTTTCCAGCATTTAAAGGGGATTATTACAGCTGCTCTGCCCTCACGTAACTTCTCAAAGACAGCTGCTGACAACTATAAGATTGCTACAGCCCACTCACCGAAGGTGGAGATGAGTCTATCTCAGTCAACTCAGTCACTGCCACCATAAAGGAATCATCCTGTTCTCCCCCCCAAAAACAAGACTGTTTTAAAAAGAATAATTCTGCTTTTCACAGGCTGGTGAACTTGAACTGGCTCAGAATAGGGCAATTACAGCAAAAGTAATGAGAGTACAGTGCTAGGAGTCAGAAGGCAGAGCCGATCACATCAGGCAAAACATACAACTACACCCTGGTAGGTCTTATATGCTGGAACTTCAGGCTTCCATTCATGAGGCAGTGCTGTAGGTCCACCAACAGTTGATGTAAACACAGACACCAAAAGTAGACCTCTCCCTGATACCCTTCTACCAGCAGCACAATTGTGCAGTGGACTGGGCAGGTTTTCCAAAAATGAGCATAACAAAGGGTTCTCAAAACATCAAAACTTCTGAGCCAAATCAACTCCCTGTCCTGTTTTACCACATAACTGGATGAATTCCTGTGGCAGGACAAGAAGGGGCAGAGTTCAGCAGTGGGAGTAAGCTCCTGGGAGTGGGCAGGGGCAGAAGAGACTGCTTCGTCTAATGGCTCTGCAGCTTAAAAAAAACTAGACTGTGAGTGCTGCCATTAGTCTGAGTCATGGGGGTCAAATGACTCTAAAATAACCATCTAATTTAAGTAGGATCTAGCTTGCTCCCTCCCCAAGATAGCTCAGACTCTTGATGATGCATGCATTAACCACCTGAACATATAAGCCTCAGTCATGAGGTTTTTGTCTCCAGTTACTAAGGTGCAACTTCTTGCCTTTTGATTTTCTCTTACCATCTGCAAGCACAAGGAGTATCTATTATGCCCCCAGATCCTTTTATTTCATTCATCCCTTTCCAAGTTTGTCCCTATATGCCCATGGTACTTACTTATAAAGGCTTCTACTAATTTGGCCTCACTTCCGTTTTCTGTGGAACGTGCTCCAACTCCCTCATCTCTTCAGTGCATCTCTCAATTAGTTTCTGATTACACTTTCTGATTTTCCCATTGCGGTTGTCTAGTTTATGCTTCTTAAAAGTATAACACAAACTGTTTAGTCTTGCTTCCAGCAAGATCCTACCAAAGCATCCCAGAGTCTGCTGAAGACAGTCTACTTCAACTTTATTCTTCCACTTTCTATTCCTTCCCCTTTTCAGAAATTATTAAAACTATCATTCACAACCATCATCAACCACAATTCACAATTCCACACCATTTTCATAACCTCTAAAAGTTCATCTGAACAGGTGAAAACCAAATCTAAAAGGCCCATGTCCCTAAAATTCCTCTTTTTGTCTTAATAGACCAATACTCCTACAATGTCCCTTTTCAGCCTAAGAAGTTACTTTCAATTTCCCACTTTCCAATGAAAAATGCTATACCAGGCAAATCCTTATGTTAGAGCTTGTTTTTTGTAGGATGCCTGTTAATAAACAGGATATTAAGTAACAAAAACTGTAAGACAAGAACACAGACTGGGAAATATGCACTCACAAAAAACAGCATTATGAAACTTCATGAAAATTTTGACATGAATGAAAGAGCATTTTATTATCTGTCCATTCCAGTTTTTCTGCCACCCCCACAAATATCCCTGGACAGCAGACACATTATCCCTCCTATTCTGAGGACGCGTATCTAATCCATTTACAGAGCATGCTTGGGTCCACAGAGCAAGCTGTAGTAAGCTGTTAGATTAGTTCCAAGCCAAACATTAACTCTCAGTGAAAAAGAATCCCAGATGCTTGGGGAGAAAGGGGGTGGATAAGAAATGTTTACTGCATTACACAGTGCACTGGGTAATAACACTAGTTGAAGCACGTGAGGGAACGAACCCGGGAGATGTACCTTGTCCCGGATGTTCTAGCTTTATTTCATGCCTAGGTGTGAAGTTTTGATTTTTCCTCTACCATCTTTCATGCGTTTCAGTACTGCACCAAATGAACAGGGCGTAGCTACAGGCACACTTGCAACAAATGCATTATCCAAATCACCCACTAATTAATAAAATAAATAACTCCTTCAATTCAAAACACAGAACAGACATGTTTCCTCCAGACTCAGTTTGCCCACCAAAAAAAGCTCCATTCCTTTGATGTAAGATCAGATGATGATGGTTAGTCTAGGAGGCTGTATGATCTCAAAGCTTATTTAGCTTGTAAATTCTCAGGCAGTCATCATCATTTGTTCCATAGTAAAGACCCATTTAGTGAAGAACATTAGAAAAAAAAAAAAAAAAAGACCCAATGGGAACTTACTTGCCTGTTTTTGGTTATTGGGAAGACTTTCATTGATATTCCTGGCTTGGCATATTTTTTCCACTGTACACAAAGATGACAAAGGTCATGCAATAGCATTTAAAATTTCTCAGAGAACATAAATGAATCATGACTCAACCATGGGTACAGCACGTTCTTTATTTTTTCTCTCAAGTAAGAGATAGTACCAAGTTTTGGGTTGCAGCTGCACAAATGGAATATGAAACATATATCTCCCTGAACATATGTTTCTAAAATTCACAGTGGAACAACTGTGCTCAAGTTTTCAAAACTGAGCATACACAAGGCAGTCTGGAAGAACATCAGTAATCTTCAACAGTAAACATCTAGTGACGCATATCTCCAACATGTTGCAATACAGGAGATTAAGACAAAAGCCATCTTCAATTAACAGATCAGTGATGGCATCTGACCATTAGTCTTCCAAACATTAGTCACAGCTGGTCAGCGTAACAAGACAGCAAATATTAGGGCTCCCATATGTTATGTCTTCACTTGACCCCCACCATCAGTCACCTTTCCCGCCCTCCATTGAGTCCATGCTGTCACCTTCATCCCCCACAGCAGCTCCAGGGTCCTCTGTTGTGGAACAAAGGGACAAAACACAGGCTTACTTCTGTCCCCTACTTTCTTTGTGCTCAGCAACGTGGCAGGCACTCCAAAGAGAAATCGGTTTAATCTGGACAGCCAGGGGCCCCATGTCTCCCACCTGCCTATAGCTAAAGCAATGTAGGGGAGGGAAAGCACAGCACCCAGCATTGAGGGCATCCAGATTTCCAAGAGAGCTCCAGTACCACGGCCATCAGTCACTTGGGCACAGCTGCTTTCTCTCTAAACTTCATTTCCAGTGATCTAAGGTAAAATTTTTCCCACATGCAGTTCCCTGCTGTAAAATCCATCTGCCTTAAAACTTTAGGAGCTATCATCAGCAGCCTCACCTGACTTTGATGCTCCTGGCTCATCTAACACACTCAGATGCACAGAATTTCATTTACTGCACCAGGTCAGTAACTAATGTACCAACTTATTAACTGAAGGAAAAAAAAAAACCAGAGGGCAATGAAATATCCTACATCTACAGTCCTAGGTAGCTTTCATTTGCTGAAGCAATTTTGTGCTTCATAAATCAAGTTGTATATTTAACCACTTTAGGTTAATCTGTATCAGAGAGCACAGCAGAGGTAGGGTGGACATTTTGGCCAACCTCTTAGGTTCAAGTATTCAATCTCCTGCCTTTTAGCCAACACTGAGGCTCACCCTGCTGTCCTCAGGCACGCAGAAAGTTACAGTATTATGAAAGAGCCGAGGCAACAAGGCAGAAACACAAGCTAATTTCTGTTATGTCATGTAAAGTTTTGTTTAGTACAGACATGAATTAAATTGGCAGATTAATTTAATAGAGCAGAACACAAGAGTGAAAGGCATGACAGCTTGTGCTTCATTTCTGTGTGACACAGAGCTGCCCCTATTAACTTCAAATTATCTCCTTTTATGGACTCCAATCTTCTTGTATTTTTCACAACTGTAACTGGATGACGGGTTAAATACTCGGAAGAACGCAAGAATGTTTTTTTTCTGCAGCCAACACAGAGAAGGGAATCGCTGAACTCACTGCTTCTATAAAACAGGAAATCGTATTTTGGGTGCATCTGATTCACACTGCTTCCCACCATCGCCCTTACACAGATGTGGTTTGGTCCCCCAACCCCCATGCCATGGCGGGAACTGGAAGCTCTACCAACGCTTTTGTTTCCAATTTTCCACCTGTTTATTCTAACACACTCATACTTCTTTAAAGTAAAGAAACTTCCCCAAATTCATATGCCTATAGCTCAAAACAGGTAACTGAGAATATTTATTTTACAACTACACTCACCCTTGCACTCTCCCATAAACAAAAACCAGAATGAAAAGCTGCACAGCTATGGAAGGATTTCCACAGCTTTTCAAAATCAAAATATCCCAAACTATCAGACAGGTGTGTTAGTTCAAGCCCACAGGACAAATCAAATTAACAAGACAAACACTCCTTTTTCTGTGTCCTTACCAGCACAAAGTGGAATCGGTGCCTAGTCCAATGTGCTTGGCATAAGCAGTGGCCAGGCTGGATGCTCCCTCTGTCTATCACTTTAATTGCTCAGAAGGATAGTGGGAAGTGAAATGTCTCTCCCTCCCTTGTTTCTACCTTTGATAAAATCAAAGGCAGACAGACAGCTGAGAATCCAGTCTCTTCACAACACCAGAGCCCAGCACTGGGAGCAAGTGGTATAGAAAGCTCATTAGAGCTCAAGAGTGTATCCACAAAACAAATAGTAAGAGGAAAGCAGCAAAGCAGGAGACTACACAAAGGCATCCTTTCTCTCCTCATCTGCTGGAGCCATCTCTCACCTACAAAAGCAACTCTGCAGGCGCTATTGCACCTGGAAGTTTTAACTTTCTCTGCAATTCTTTCATCTAAATACAAAATAGGGCTCAAACTACAGAGGTGAGGAGGTTCAGTGAAACAAAGAAATCATTTGCACTTAACTGAGGTTATTCAAAGCTCAAGCCTCTCAAACAGTTTTAGAAGCACCTGCTCTTCAAAAGACCTTGTTTCTGTGAAATGCCTTTCAGGCCCAAATGTCCTGCATCTCAGTCAAATGGGGCCAGTGCAAGACTCAGATTTTGACCTAAATTTGTAAAAAAAAATTAATTTAATAATAATCCATTTTAATACTGAAACTCATTTATAACTTTCCTGAAAAAAACAAATGCATGGCCCTGTAGTACGGAGGTGCCACACTCTTCCCTTGGGATATACCTTACCCCATACAATACCACTTGGGATCCAGAGTGCATGAGTGAGTGATTAATACTTTATCTGTGCAATATTTTTGCTTGATTTTTCCCTCAACTATGCAGGCCCAGCAGAAGTGAGGTGATAGAGAGGAAGGGTGTTGACGAGTTTTGTCACCCTTGTCGGTGCATCCAAACCAGGTGCCTGAAAATGGAAGTAGACGTTTCAACGCCGCTTTGGCCTACCTTGCATGTACAGTAAATAACTGGAAACAACATTCATGCTTCCTCCTTGTGGCATTGTTCAACCGAAACTGAACAGGCCTGGCCACATCCCCAGCCAGGACAAGTGATCACTGGCACTGCTCATCTGCATACAGTTCTTCTGGGGTGGGCAGGACTGACAACTGAAACCGTGGTCACCCCTCAATGCCATATCCCACTGCTGGAAAGCTGGACAAACCACTTGGCAAGTCCAGAGCCTGCTCCTTCTGATTGCTTCTGCACTTCAAAAAAGCTGATCCACAGCCATGAACAGATTTTTACAGATTCCTGAGCATCACAATAAATCTCTTCATCTTCTGCTTCCAGTGTATGGTATTTTTTTATTTTGCTTTCTCTAACATATAAAATCCATTTATACACATTTGATTCTTAAAATTAATGCCATCCAAAACCATTGCACATTCGGTGTCCTGAAGAATAGCTGAAAGAATTACCATGTTAGAAACACCATAATAAAAAGACAAAGTTTAAGATTTATGTACTGCAGGAGTCATACTCTAGGTATCTAGCTATTTCTCATCACCTACAATCAAAACTGTTCTACTGTGAAAATTAGACATATCTGCTAATAAATATATGTACTGCCTCACAATACAGATACCCCAGACTGTGGCAGAAACAAAGCCTGACCCTCAGCACACACACACACGCACAGACATCTCTTGCTATAAAATTGTGAATGGAAAATCAGAAGCAAAGAAGCTAAAGGCAGAACTAATAGCACAAATGTACATTAGCAGTCTGAGTCTAAGAATGTAAACTTACTTAGGGTGAAAACAAGATTGGCATTATATTGGCATTACTTCATTTTAGTACTGTTGCTTAATCTGTATATCTAATTCCTCACATAAAGCTCGACTTTGTGCTAAATAAGAAATGCCTTTGCACTCCACCAGCAGGCTCTGTCCATTTTACAAAGAAGGAACATCCATTTATTTCATCTAAAGGTCAAAAGTGAAATGCCTTTGGGAGATCCCATGCAACCTTAAAATAAAAGTCGCATTCCTAAACTCCGAACTATCTAGAATGCAACACAATGTCATTATTATTCCTTTGAAAATGTAAAACAATTAATCATTTATATTAAAAGCAAAACTCTTTAAAAAGAACTGGTCCTAAAAACTGATGAAATACCAACAGTGAGAATTTTAAATCTTGCTGTTCGAGAAGTACAACTTATTTTCCTTGCAGTTTTATGCACTATGGAAGTCGTAACACCCATAAATGCTTAAATGACATGACGTAATTCTAGTATTTGTTCACTTTGAATAAAAGGAAAACAATTCTTATTCAAACACCAACAGTAGCCAAAGCAGCCAACCCCATAATTCCTCAAACTTTTTTAGTGATTCTTAATAGACTATGTTTATGTCATGATACCTACCTGCAACTATTCATCAATATTTACTGACCTCATTTAGCAAAATCAGAACACAGAACTCCAGTGGAGCAGAAACTTCTGGCTGTCAGGTTTCTTATAGTCTCCTTCTTCATTTCTAAGTCCAATGTTCAAGACCTAAACTAAAGCTCACCGAAACAACAGGCAGCTTTTTAGTCCTCATAAGCTTTGAAAATATTGAATGTGCAAGCTATAAAACACCCGCTGCAATATTACACTCAACCTCCTCAATTTTTCCCTTCTACTGTATTTCTGCTCAGCTTATTAGTAGAATGAAAACTACACATTTCTTTTTGTCCTAAAGGCAATATAAAATTACACCACACTGCTTATCCAGCTTCACAGTGTCAAATTACTTTATTCAGAAAAGGCATATCATAATCTTTTTGGACAACATAAGACCTTTTTTTTAATTAATTACCACTTTAAACAGATAATTAGAACAATCTCCCAATACACTGTGTGGTTAATACATGCATAATGCACACCAGGTTTATGACTACTTTCAAGGTGCTCACTGCCATCAGGAGAAGCCCGGGGCTACCTGCTTCCAGCAGTGCATAGAAGGCACCATGTGTAGGAGGACATGTCACAGTGCCAACGCTGATCTTCTGAAAGATACTCTCTAAGGAGAAACACGCTTAGGAAAACCTCAAGTCTTACACAGTTAACAGTAATATACAATTTTCTATTACCACAGATAATTCAAAACAGGTTGCAAAAACCTGCATCTGTCTACATAAGGCCTAAAAAAACCCATATTGCTGTTTCACCATTGCTTCATCTGAATTCACAGATTTTATCATTCTCCAGTTGTTTCAACACAGCTTTCAGCTAGCTTTAGCTCTATATTCGTGACATAGAAAGCAGGTTTGCAAGGAAGTCCTGCAGCATCTGACCTTTCTATTTTCTCATGGCAATTTTAAGCATAGAAAGAGATAAACACAATGCAGAGCCCCGCTAAAGCAAAAGCCCACTGAAGTATTTCCAGGGAAAAAGACAGTTGTTTCATGAACTCTTCCATGTTTTCAGACATACTAATTATATCTAGCAATAGTTCAACAGAAAGGAAGGAACACCAAAGGAGGAGCACAAACTAAGCATTTGTAATCAAACAGATTAAGCAACTGTATACTGGGAACTCCTTCTCATCAGCAGTTAAAAGGGCAAAATACTCAAATATACACAATGCTAACATCAAACCTGTAGTTTGCTGCCTACTCTTTTCCTCCTTAATACAGACGAAGCTTGTAGGCCTGCCAATGTATGTAAGGTCAAATGGCTCCACGTGAAGAAAGATGGGTAAGACTGAAATGACAGTCAAACACATGGGGACTGGGCTATCAGGGCACAAGAGCAAGGAGAAAAACGATGACAGGTAAGATAAACAGATAATGTAAATGGAAAGTAACCAGTACAGTCAGGTGACAGGTACTGGGCTGAGAAAATGAGAAGGAAGAAGCAAAAGTGCAGTCTGTTTGGTGGAGGAAACAGTAGTTTGTATGAGACACAGAAAAATTAATTTCCATTTCATCACTGCTTTCAGTAAGTAACTGTGAAGCCTTTCATAAAGGACTTTCAACACCACACCTTCATCCTGCCCTGAGAAAGTGATGGAATAACTGAAAGCAGCAGGGAACTGGTACCTCTCATCACAATCTCTGTAACATAGCTACGCTTCATAACTTTAGGACTGGGGGAAAAAATTTCTTTCTTGAAAGAGTCAAAATGGAAAAATGATTACATTTTCCTTTTTTTCATCAACTCAATTCATTCTTTGAATTATTTTTGGAGGTTTTAAATCTACAATCTTCTCCTTCCAAGCTACAGTTAGGAAACACAAACTTAAGGTGTTCTGTGAGAGCTCCATACAAGCCTGCACTGAGCAGAGGGTTCCTTTCCTCTCGAGCAGCTCTTTTGCTCTCCTGACAGGCCACAGTCATTAAATTACTATTGCTCTGAGGCAATCCAAGCCCTCCACACCAGCCTGGCCTGGCCAGGGTCGCATCACCCTATCTGCCTTGCATTTTTCCTGCCTGGCAAGCCACAGTAAGGAACTCTCTGGTGAAAAACATTTATCCTTTCTGAAAATAGGTATGAGCTGTGAGAGAGCATGGCTGTCCCTGGCCAGCACCAGCCCCACTCAGACCCATTTAATATGGAGAACATGAAATCTCAGCATTAGGCTCCGCAATCCTGGAGCAGACTGCCTGCATGTCTGCTGCTTGGTTGCTGCTGTAGTGGAGGATGCATAGCAAGCTGAGACAGACAACTGGGAAGATATTTCCTGGTTAAGGCAGTTGGGAAGATATTTCCTGGTTAAGGCAGTTGAGTGGTGCCCTGAAGAATGGGATCCAGTCCCTGCCTCTCCCATGAAATCAACTGAAGATCCTGCACAAATCATTTCCACACTTTTCACAGGCACTCACTAATTACACATTCCCCATTTTTTCTACATGTTTAGTGTTGGATCTTTTCTCAAACCAAAGATCTCAAAGTCCTGGCTTCAGCTGAAGTTACTGTGTTAAAAGCGGACTACGAAATGCTACTGAATGCTAATTAGGAGGTACTTTTGACATTACCTTCTCTGGGTTTCCCTTCCCCAAAGAGTCAGCAAATAGCTATGAAATCTTTAGGAAAGGTTAAAGCACCACTCTGGCTTGCACAGACAGAATGGGATGAAAAAACTGAGTGCAGGAATACACTGCCTCCTTCCTTCTGGGGAGTATGCCTATAAAATCAGTGCATGCTTTCTCACAACATTCAGGTATTACTGTGATAAATGCCATAGAAAGCTCATTAGAAGCTGAATGAGTTTATTCTGCCTTCAAAGCACAACTTGATTATTAGGTCTTAAGTAAGAAACAAGTCCAGAAAGTGAAGAGTAAAGCAAAAATTCCTGCATCTTCCCTTGCTCAGAGAGCACATTCTGTTCCGCATATTGAATAAGATGTGATCCTGTGAAATCCATCAAGCAATTAAGGGCTAGAATGATGCAAAAGGGGCCCATGTTTAGGTTGCACAGGCTTGACTATGAAAACAGAATATTCCTTAAGCATTTTCTCTGTACGAAGACACATTAATACGTCAGCACATGGCCAGTGGTGAGAAGGAAGTGCATTTGACTATACATCATGCATTGAATGGCCATATGCAAATAGACGAGAGAGGAAGCAAGGCTGCAGTTGGCAGAAGCCAGTTAATAGCTGGCCGTGACCAGAAGGTCAGCTCCACTCATCCTCCACCCCTGCTCTGGGTCAGTCCAGCTCTGATGTGAAACCACACCTTGAAGCCGCGGTTAGCACAGTTTTTGCAGCACAGCCCCAGCCCCTGTTGCTGTTAACAGCTGTGGTCTGGCCCCGCTCCCGCTCCCTCTCCAGTGCCAACAGCGGCCGTCATGCAGCCAGCCCTTCCAGGAGCCAACGCTGGGAAACAGCCGGGCTCAACTGGGCTACAGCTCACAGCAGAACGATCACTGACACTGACATACATGAGAAAAAGGAGTGGAAATGTCTCTTTTGGCAGCCCTGTGGGACACAGCCACTTTAGCATCAGCCAGCAAGTCAGTCCAACCTGCCTCCCTATCCTGTCCAACCCTGTTAAATTAATCACAAAGCATTTACAACAGGGACCAAAAACCTTGACTGCCAATACCTTGCTGGTGTGGTTAACTATTCTCCTAATCCTACTACAACAGCAGCACGAAGGCTTGCTCAGAAGGCTGCTTGTTCTTACTACTCTTTAGGGAAAGACAGCAGATCTTTTTCCCCACCAATGGGTTCTGCAACACTTACTTCACAGCTACCTGATATTACTGGGGCAAGGAGCTGACAGTGGCTGGGAGCTCTCCTACTCAACTCCACATGGAAAACTGTCTACAAGCAAAAAATAGTGCTTACAAAAGTCAAGTCACATCCATCCCTCACTTTATAGTCACGTTTATATTTCAATGTTTTTTTCTGGATATCTCAAAAACACTGCACTTTCAAGAGAAAATGAGAGTGAAGTCAACTGATTGGATGCTTGCTTCACATCTCCATCTCAATTTCTGTATTTCAGCACATGAACATAGAAAAATTTATTTTCATTGTGATGCAATAGAGTGATTTAATATTTGTAAGTGTATTTAAGACAGGTAAAGTATTTAAGAGCTCACCAAAAACTACAAGTATTGAGGAGAATGAAGAACAGAAGCTGTCTGCTGTACTTCATAAAATAGATCAACATGAACTTTTCTAAATAAAAAACACCCAGAGATGCCTAAAATTTTTGGGATTAGGTGTAGTTTCATGCTTTTTATTCTATTTTATTCTAGAACTCTACATTTACCTCACCCGTTCTTCAACTGGTGGAGCACACATCAAGTATCCCTGAGAGACAAAGTACTACAGTATACAGATGTGCCTATTTTGGAAGCAGTTGGATCACTTTTCCCTACGAGGTCAGGGTTTTCAGACCAAAAGAATAGCTCTACTGTTTGTTATCCAGCTGAGAACAGCCTGGATTCCCTGTCTTGTTCAATGCTGTAAATTTACCTGTAAAGAATAAAATCAGTCCCCCCTAATTTCAATTAGCAGTGGGGGAAGAGGAGAACAGGTAACACACTCTCCTATAATGACACTAAACTTTTTACAATTATTTACAGCAATCCAAAGCTTATCATTGTTTGGCAAGCCTTTCCTTTATTCATTTACTTCATTTCCCCTTCTTTCACTGGAAAGGAATTTCATGTTAAACTGGAAAAAAAATTAAAAAGTTATAATTTCCATTTCCAAAAGACTATTTTTAATAATTAAAATAAATTTATACGGAGATCTTGGCTGTTTTTACCTCATAAAAACTGGCGGGCATCATAAGGTATGCAGGTTTAACGTTATTCTGTCTTACTACTTTTATTTTCCTCCTCTACCTTTACTCATCCAAATAATTCTGTGAATACTTGCCTTTTCTGCCAGAAAAAACAAGATTTTTTTATTTTGGGGTCCTAAGCAGAAACAGTTTAGAAAATATGCTTTTAAATATACTCTAATTAAAGTTAGAAATTATTTTGTGCTCCAAGACGATCAGAGAGACATAGCCAAAATCACTGGATGGAAAACTCAAGTTAATCTGGTGCACTGTCGTGGGCCCACAACAAAACTCCCCTTGATCATTTGTCTTTTTTCACATTCTGATATTTAGCCTCTGTATTTAAAGTTTTTGTGCCTGTGTTTACTGCAAAAACACCTAAAATGAGAGCAGCAAGGGCCAATACAGGAAAAAGCTTGGCAACCCAGAGTTACATACTAGGTCATGAGGGCCAGTGTGCTGCCAGCTTCTGAGTGTGTGAACTCCTTTTGTTCCTGAAGCTGATGATACTGAGAAATTAATCTTCAATCTCCATCAAATTCATTTTTATTACACACTGTCAAGCTTTGTATAATCCCTATCACAGAATATCACACAACTGACTTTTAAGATCAGGAGGTTTTGTTATCTTTACTTCACTTTTAGGAAAGGGAGACACAGGGGAGCTAAAAATACTGCCTTAGGGCTGCCAAAGCAGCCTGTGGCAAAATAGGGACTGGATTTCTGCTCCCACACATGCAGTCAGCCACATTCATCTGCAGCTGCACTGCATACCGCCTGCAACATTTCCCTCAGTCCACCTGATCAGCTCCAAGCTCACCTTATCCTTGGACAGGAACGAGACAAGCAGATGAACAGCGTTATGGAGCTAGAGATCCGTGCTATCTGCTCAAACAGGGTATCCAGGCAGCCAGCTGGAGCTGCTCAGGGAGGAGAGCTCCTTCCATGCGCCAAAGGGAAAGGGGGAAAGGGAAAGGATGGTACCAAGCTCCTTACAAATATGCCAGATGCATCCCTTCAGGCTGCAGTACCTGAACCTGCTTGCAATTCTGCTTATGGCTGAGAGAGCAGGTGAAGGGGCAGTGGGAGGGGAACCACTGGAGACGCAACAATCGCACTGGAACCTTCAGATAAAAAATGACAGCCCTCGAGGGGTTCGTGGCACATGCTGTATGCCCAGAGGCAACACTGGAGACTTCTGAAACAGACATTCCACCTTTAGACAGGACGCAATGTCCGTATCTTCCTATCTAAAAATGTTTGATGAACATATCAGTGAACGAAGTGAAATAGAAAATAAAACCTTTGCCTGAACGGTGAGAAAGTTCATAATTTAACCTGAAGAAATGAAAAAAAACCCCACAATTTTTTTACCACTGAATCAAAATGCAGGCTATCACCATTTTATTGGCAAGCGAAAAGACATTTGTTGGAACTCTCATTCTTCAATTATCTATCAAGATCTATGGTCCTCACTTAGATGTGAGAGGTCTCCACAGGTTTCAAAGGTGTTGGGAGAGAGGGCAGGAGGGTATCACACTTTTCCTGAACAAAAGTAAAATGGAATGAGGGGAAAGAAAAAAAAGACTATCTGCAAGAGATAACTGCTTATCAAAATGAGATTTTATCACCATTATGCATAATGCATCTCTTAGATCTAAAATGAGTGAGCCATGCTAGATATGTTTGCATGAAATGAATGATAAAATACTTTTTAATATTACATGTAATACTGAGTGGGTTCTACTAGCACATACTTCTGTGAGTAGGCACCAGTGGCATATGTCTAGAAGAGAGAAAAAGAAAATGCTGAAAAAGGTAAAGTGCCAGTGTTAGTATCAGTAACTTCTAATGGAAATGAAGATTTCAGAAACGAGCATGTGCACAGATACTTCACTCTATAATAAAAATAAAGGAGATGCTTCTGGTAAAAAAATCCTAGTCAAGAAACAAATATGCCAGTACACAACAGCATACTTTGCTCAGGACTGAGAATAGTACGGATTGCAGTGTACAGGAATTGTATTTGGCTGATACTGCAGGTTCCAAAACGAAGTTGTTTATTGAGACTATTTATAATTCCAGAAAGAATTCTGATAAATAAAAGTGCAGTGGTAATACTTTTTCATTACCCTAGCAATTACGTGACTGCCTATTCTAAGACAAAATTATATAATGCGTATTTCTTTTGCCTTTTTCTCCAAATTTTTTCTTTCCAGCATTTCTAGATAAGGCCTCAAAAAAAAAAACCCAAAACACACAAAAAACCAAAAGTCACCTTTTACTCTTTCCGGATTGCATTTAAAAAAAAAAAAAAAAAACCACAAAACATATATATTGCTGCATTTCACAGGGATTCTGAATGCTGTGATATGTACCAACTGTCAATGGTCCTTAAAAATAGAAATAATGCACCTGCTGGGCACAGCCACAAAACTTTTGGGTATCAGTCAACCTCACATCCTTAGCTTCTCTTTCCTGCAATCACCTCTGGACTAAAAGACCACACAGTAATCTGTCTCCTTTGCAATGTTAAGAGTTACAACAAGGAGAAAAACTTAAGGTACCAAGACTTCATCCACCACCTTTAAAGCTAGCTTGAAGTGTTCACTTCACAGTGGGAAAAATTAAGCCAAATGATAGAGAAAAGCTTGTCTTGTACTCTACTGATAACATTCTAGAAGGTGTCTCTTTGTTAATGTCTTTATTATTTTAAAAAAGAATCTCTTTGATGACTCATCTGAGAGCCTGAGGAGACATTTTTCCCTTGGTAATTTACCTTGATCACTACACCTAAGTAGTTTCTGACCTGTCAACGCATCCAGAAGCTTTTAATGGCTTCCCAATATTAGACAATAGCATGTATTTTCATGTGCTATATTTTAATTGACTGAGTTTTTAGGCAATGATGATAGGCTCATCATCACTAAGCCCCAACAATGAAACAAACATGAAAAAATTAAGTGATTATAGACATGACTTTGGACTTTCAGTCTAGGGAACAGGGCAAGGCTGGTTATAAGGGAGGAAAATAGGCACAGTGTTGCAGTGCTGCAGCTTTCCCTGGGAGTGCAGCAGGGGCTTCTTGGGATAAGGCAGGGATTCTCTGCCCTCCTGCAGTCCATCTCGGACTCCCCGCACCGCTGCTCCAGCTGCCAGCCTGCAACTTCAGTGATGGCAAAGGAGGTGAGAAGGCTCTCCTCATGGCACTGCAAAGGTCTTTATTCCATGCTGCCTCCCCAAAGCCCGGGGCCAGCACACGGGCTGGCCCCCAAAGGCAGAGGAGAGGAGCTGTTGGCAGGCTGCTCCCAGGGGCAGAGAGAGGGAGAGGGAGACACATACCCTGGAACCTCAATTTACCCGGGTACGAGTGGGGCGGGGAGAGCACATGGGCAAATGGTTTCAGGGCACAGGGGTGGTACATGGGCGGTGTTGGGATACAGGAACCAATAGGGAGAACTCGAGGAGTGGCCAGGACTAGGGGCGGGGAAAGGAGGGAGACCCCATGGGGAGGGCAGGAAGTGATCAGTAAGAGGGGGGACAGTGCCACAGCACAGAACATCTGACCAGACTCTATTTTCATCTGTAGGCCTGTTAAGATAAAATCATCCTCAGACATCCAAGCTGATGAAACTAATTTTTACTCTTCTGATCAAGATCACTAACCTGCCTCTCTGCATGTAATAATTCTTCAGTGACAAAAGTAATTTCTCATGCCATAAATAAATCATTGAAACACCCTAAGAGTAAGAAAAGATGCATAGATCTTACAGACGTTTTCTGGCTTTTTTACAGCTTGTTCCCTCTCTTTTCTCATGGCCTTTAGGTTTTGAAGGGGATGCAACCAGCTCTGCTCTGGCTCCCTAACTGCAGTCAGCCAGAGAGTTCAGCTTCAAAGGCAACTTGAGGCAGGGATGGAGCAGCGCTATCACTTCAGGCTCTACTGGAGAGCAAACCTCTCCAGTCCTGGCAGGACAGGCAGTGCTGGACTCTTGCTGGACATCCTCAAGCTCACAGGAAGCAGATGCAACTGCCAAGGGTCTGACTTGGGAGGTACAGCCCACTGGCTGATACACACTCCTCTGCCTCTCCCGCGGGACGATGGGCAGCGGGTTCTGCCGCTCGTTGTGCAGGAGCACATCCTTGCTGCCGGCCAGTCCAAGCCTCAGCAGCTTCCAATGCAGGTGCTGACAGCAGGCAAAAGGCAAATCATGTTGATTCACCTGCAAGGCTTAATGTGTAGGAGGCACCAGCCAGGAAAGAAAAGCTGGCATATCTTTTGCATGCACCACAGTAAAGCAGGTGTAAGGAGCAGGCTGAAACACCATCTGTTCCCCAGGGAGCACAGCACACACAGGGGAATGACAAAGTGTAGCCGTCGGTCTTACCCAGACAAATATACTTAGAAATTATTTCTTCACCCAGCTGCTACCTCAGCACTTCATCACAACATGCAAAGTGCCTTGACTCTTTTACAGTCCCACCCCTTTTCCACCTTCCCAAACAAAGGCAGGTAAATAACCAGTCTAAAAAAGCAGATGGCTTCTCCAAAACCAGACACAGTTTTACACTTAATGGTTCACTAAATAATTACTGCAGCGAGTCAGATATTGAAGCATCAGCACAAAAATTTAGTCAAATGACTAATTCCTATCGATTATATCACTTGATATTGGGCCATCAGGATAACAGCAATTGGTACTTAGGGAAACACACAAATCACTATCCATCGCCAGTGACAACTATGAGATAGGTTAATTATGAATGTACATCATAACTTTGCCTTTAGCATGGTGTGACAGATTTTAAAAATGCAGCTTCCATCTAATACTATAAATCTAAGCACAAGAATTCTGCACTTCATACTTTTAAACACAGCAAACAGTAGTGACAAGAAACAGATTACTTTACACACAAACTTACAAATTCTGTTTTAATGAATGGTCTTAGAAAAAAGCTTTACATTTTACCTAATATTCCAGAAATTCGCCAGTTGTCCTCAAGTACAAAAAAACTCATAAGAGGCTCATGTTTTAAGCACATCACAAAATTCAATTATTTTCAGCAGTACTTCATACAATAATATGTACAACTTTGCAAAAATCTCATTCTGTTTTCAAGACTGACTTGATATGATTTATAGATCTCTGGATTCTGAAATATGAAATATTTTTCTAGACAGCTGAACCACATTTATCAGAAAAGTAGGGGTATTATCCAAAACAATACCCAATATGACATAATCACATGTGCTGCTTCCCATATAAATCAATTTCACAATTTCCCTTGGACAATACAGACAAGCACTGTGCCATGTGCAAACCCGTCCCATGTAATTGCCCATTACTGTTCCAACCATGGCACACATCTAAAAGAGCCCAGGAAGGGAAACACAGAACTTTTCATATTTTGGCCATGAAATGTTCAGACTTTAATCTACGATGCTGAATGGGGATTTACAAAAAACAAAGAATTGCTTGTGAACCATGTGGTACAGGATAACAGTCCAGCTAAAATAAACCTGAGCTCAACAGAAGACACTCAGTACACAGACTGTTTTGGCATTGCATTAAGTTCTGCATGCTGTTCTATTTCGCAAGTTAAATTGATTCTATTTAATTGTAACCAACAGGACACTATTAAAATGAAGGATATTGATGTACTGACATTGAACAAATATAAAAAGTCTTCTGCCGAAATAGAGTCCAGATATGCAGGTCTGTCAATGCACAGATGTGTCTTACATTGTGTGAGTAACTAAAGCTGTGCACAGTATCGGTAATTTGCAAACTCTGGACCAAAACCATAATGTGCCAGCTACACAGGGACCATGTAAATGCCATCTCAGGCCTTAACACAGGGTCAGTTGGTCTTGAGAATATCCTACTTGTGTTTTGCGTACTTGCACTTTCTGCAGACCTGGCAGCATCCTAAGTAGTATATCCAGGGGATCAAACAGACATTTTCCTACAGCTTTCACATCGCCAAATCAATTCCAGCACCAGCAGCTCCTGTGGTATCGATGAGAAAGTCTTTTGAATGCAAGGAAGGCACTTAGAACAAACACGTTTTAGGAGGTGTATATTTTAGTGGGTATATTACCTTCGCAAAGGCTGTGGGAACACAAATGGGTATAAGGCAATCACATGCTAGGCTTGCTTCTCTAAAGATTTTATTTAAATGCATTAAAAAGAAAATACGATTCTTATAACGACAGCATACAGAAGCATTCTCACAAAACAATCTTTCTCATTTTTGACCTATGCAGTTTTTCGGCTTTGTCTAGTCACCATTGTCTTCTTTGGTCTCCTTGATACTCTAGGAAAAAACCTTTCCACATTCACAGCCCCTTTGACTACTCTAAAAATCAATTAAATGGAAGCTGAAATTATTAGCAACTTTGAGGAAATGAGTCTGTACCTGACAGGACAGATGGCACTGAGCTACAATCACTGCAAGGTTAGCAGCTGCCAGCCTGCACATCTCAGGGGCTACCATTCAAAGCTTTTCCATGCTTATGACACATCCAGTCCATTTAAAATCACAAGCTCTGTCCCAACCAAGCACATAATTCCTGGAAAATGCATCAGAAATCAGCATCTACTCTTTGTCCGACCAGTGACTCAGAGCACATTTTCAAAGGCATGTTCCCAGAAAGATGGATCTACTTTTCTGCCTGATTTGAACTATTATTTTGGCATTCCCAAGTGCGTGAGCCAAGACATTATTTAACCCAGTGACTTTAGGCACTGGTACAACACTTGCTGGATCACCAAGGTCCATACTGGGAAGTAAGTTTTAAAATAGCAATAGAAAGTCACAGACAGTAGGATTACATTGCGTAAGAATTGACAGCACCAGAATCCATGTCTGAGTCGTCTCCCAGTTGATATTTACCAGTAACGATCACAGAAACAACCCCTTCCAGGCTGGGACTGCCAGCTGGAGGGTCCTCACAAGTGGTGGCAGTGGCCAGGAGCCAGAGCCAGCTCCCACAGCTGTTGTCTAGCTAAGCAAAACTAAGTGCAGGGCTCTAGCACTTAGCTCCTTCCCTTTTTCCTGACCTTTTTTCTTGCCCTGCTTTCTACTCTGGCCCCTGGAGATGCGTCACACTGCCTTGACTCCTCAGAATCACTGTCACACAGCCTTGACTCCTCAGAATCACTGTGCCATTTAAAAAACAAACAAAAAAAACCAAACAAACAAACATGATGAAAATACAGACTTCCTAGGATAATGTTAGGCTTTTTACTTTCTTCTCACTTTTATTTATACCTCTTGCTATTCCCTGCTTTTCTCTAAAAATGTCCATGTTGATTCCAAGAAACGCAGCTGTTCTTAACAAAGATACAGCCTCAGACAATACACCTCAGCTAAAAAAAAAGTTTCAATAAAAAGTTACTCATCATTTTCTCAAGTGAAGCTGTTACTTTACATGCATTTACATAGCTTTAGATTTCCTTGCCTATTCTAACAAACTGCTAAAAACACACGTGTATTTACAGCTAAAAAAACCTTTTGAGTTTTGGCCACAATTAGTGCTTGCACATGTATCTTGGCTTCATGGCAGTCAGAACTCATCTTTTTTTTATTCTGCTAGGAGATAACTGCCTTACCATTGCCATAAAAGGGGCAAGCTTCAAGTACAATATGAAAATTCCTGGAATGCTTGAATCTACCCTCATGTAGCTGGTTTTTCCCTTAACATGTGCACTATGAATACAAACTATTAATGCACTAATTTTTCTTTAAACTTTTGTTCTAACTCTTTACAGCCACATCAGTCCATACCAGTGTAATTTTTCAGCCTTATTTGGGTTTCATTACAATCTTAGGATTTGTTTCAATGCTTTTAGGTTAACAAATATTCCAACAGAAGTCTTCAGTAGACTAGAAAACAAGTTTTTTTTCCACTAGATAAACAACCAGACTAACAAGACCAAAAGACTTACAATATCTAGTCAGCACATAGCTATCCAGTGAAAATGGGCTAATTTGTTCTATCCCTTAGCTACAACTGAAACATTTGTCATGACAAAGAGAAAAAAAAAAAGAAGAAGAAAAAGCCTTTCTCATTCTAATTTCTGTATACTAAACTAAGAACCCCATAAATCATCTACTAAAAAAGAACCAGCTAATAAAACATTTTCCACTAAGTTAGTGATTATTTGCATGAAAGACTACATACTTCATTATGACTTTCCAATGTGAATTATCTATAGGAAGAATCTTCATGTAAAAATGTCACTGACCACTGACTATATTGATGAATTAAAACTCTTTCTCCTAATAAACCATTCAGAAATGCTCTACCAGGTTTATTCCCCAGTTTTAAGACAACATCCACATGTACAGAAGACATATCCAGAGGGCATCTTGACTAGAAGAAAGGCTGAAACCTCAGACCTCCCATGTAGCCAGAGAGATTATAAATCTCACAGCAGCTGGGACACACACAGGCAGAGAGAAGGATGGACACTGGTGTTTAAAGGTGGTAGACGAGATGAACGTTACCTGCCTCAAATAATTTTTTTTCTAGCAATGTTAGAGAACACAACCAGACTTCTGGCACCTTTCAAGAAAGTTCAACATCTAGACCTGATTTGTGGCTTTCATCTTATCTCAATTCAGAGCTGAAGCACAGAGTTTCCAAATCGGAGCTCTTCAGCATATCTCTTCTGCTCACACTTTGACAGCTGGGCAGGGATCTCCATGGGGGTGACAGACTTTACCTAAAAACTTTCTGTTTCTCAGTTGTAGCATTTGAAATGTACTTCAATAAGGTATACACTGTTATCTACAGATAAGATAATGGATAGTTTGTACCACGCTTCAGTCTTCCCTAAAAAACTACATCTCTTCTGAATGCAAATGACAAAACTCACTTGATTTTTAATTAAAATATTGTAGTTTTTCCTACTAATCTCAGTGTATTAAACTAATTTTTGTATTTATTTTATAACTCCGACAGTTTCTTCTGCTGGTTCCATCTCAGCTGCCTGAAAAACCTGCAGGTCAAAATGTGGTCTCTGTCACTGCTACAAGCAGATGAAAGCCACAAAAAGATGAAAGAAACTTAATTATTACTTTGCAATTTGTTTACTCTACACACTTGACAGCACTTTGTATTTTGTCCTTCACATTGTTCTGTTGAAGAAGCACACCCTTCCTCAGACCCTGGCAAGAAAGAGGCTGTCTGCCAGCAGCAGTAAAGGTGAAGGCAGCGGATGCACACAGAGAGAAAAAAAGCATAGGAAAGGAGGGGAACAGAGGATGATTAGTAATTCTCTTGAATCCACACAAAGAAACCCTTCAGCTTACAAGAACTTCTACTAAAGTAGCTGAGTAACTTTTCTGAAAACACAGTTTCACATTTTGTAAATTAAGTTGGCACATTCATGAAAAATCTTATGCCGTTTATTTCAGAACATGTGTGAGAACAGCATTCTTTAGATATGATGGTAACATTAAAAAAAAATCAAGAAGAAAGAAACCTATCGTTTTCCAGCTCTTCTTTGGATTCCCTCATTTCATTTTCGGACATGTCCTTTTTATTATGTGGCTGTAAGGCAAGCCAAGCCAAAAACAGGGAGCTTTTTTGCTGCTTGCGAGGCTAGGCTGACTCATCTCCAACCAAGCAGATTCCCAAGCTGCTGGGTCCCACGGCACCTGCTGTCTGCACCCAGGCCTCAGCACCTTGCACTGATGTCAACGAAACATCTCAGCACAAGTATAAAAGCAGGATTACAATTCTCATTGGAACCAATAAATACAAGTTTTCAGATGCTTGATAACTTGGCAAATCAGAGGTGAAAAGGGATATTTCCTACCACCACCACACAATTATGTAACCTAAGAAGAACTAATATAACATTAAGGCTTACGGTACTTTTTGCCCACGTTGGAAATACAATGAAAGCACTCACAATGTTGAGAGGTTTCCTAAAAAATACATATTTGAGATATTTTCAGGTATCAAAGTGGTAAAAAGTGAGCCCTGAGCTGAACAGTGTAGTAGAAGTACAAGTGACTGGAAGCTGAAGTGCTTTTGAACATGTACACTGTACTTTTCTTTTTCAATTTAGAAAGTTTATTCAAGCTCCTCCTTCTGTAAGAGAATATGTCAGAGATAAAGGAAGATTAAACAGTCAGTTTTTTCATCTTTAAACTGTTTGTACATGCCAGAGGGTAAAAACAGACTAGTTTTTTGCACTAGTTTTACTCTTTATGAAGAATAAATTTGCCTTTTTCTTTACTGCAACTCACTTCAGATTACAACAGCATAATGGTAGCAATCACATATTGATAATGTTTTAACTTGTTCAATATTTTACTGACACATTGTCCAAGAAACTGCTATACAAATACTCTTGGAGGGTTAGTGCCACATACTCTTCTGATGTATTAAATCACCAAGAATAATTCCAGCCAGTCACAACCCTGAGAAATCAAAAACTTATCTTCCCACAAACATCATTACATTGCAGCAGTACTTCACACCTTCAACTGCTCACTAAAGCCAAAGGTTGCTCTTCCATTCAGGTCATAGTCCATGCCCAAACTCTTCTCTTCGATCAAATCTTGCAAGGTGTTAAGATGTTAAGTGTTTATGATGTGAAAGTCAGCGGAAATTCTGGGAAGGGTGTACTATGTAACTTTTAAACACTGATGAAGTAAGTCAATTTATTCTCGTGTAGAGGTTGTTGAATCTTCCTTTGTTTAGTCTAGTTCTATAAAAAGAACAGTATTCCTAAGCCTATCCCTAAAGAAGGTTACTGACATTTTAGAACAATAGTCTTAGCTGCTTGCAGCAGCTCTCCTACATTGCTCTACATAATCAAGGCAACTGACAGAATATACATCCAGCATAACCTTAGGCATTACACAACCTAATGATATCCAAGATTATAAACACCAAGTGGACAAGTTGCAATGAAACATTGCAGTAGTCCTGCAGGCATTTGATACAAACACTCAGAAGCAAAACTTGTGCAACTTGGCATCATAGTCCATGAACCCACGTGCATATGCGGACACTCAACAGCTGTCTCCAGGAGCGAAGTCCGTGGAGATGAGTCAGGACTGACTGCTCAAGGAGGTTCAGAGACTGCGTTCACCAATGCAGCTGTCAGCAAGCAGGTACGTGTTTCCAAAAAAGCCTGCCCTTCTCTCCTGCCTCCAGCACTCCCACACCATGATGCTGTAGAAGTGGCCAGAGGGAAAGAGGAAGTTGGCAGAAAGGACAACAGGTATAAAAACATTCCTTTAGGAACAAGGACTCATAAGGTCTGTCCCCTTGTCCCCAGAAGTGTCCATGCACTTTTCTGTATATATATATTGGGGAGTAATAACCCCCCAATGCTGGGAGTGGACAAACGAACCTACGCCCACCACTCCCCCACTTCCCCAGCAAACACTGCTCGCCACAGACTGGAAGGCCACCCTCCTGCCCAAGCTCTCATGACTCTCTGTGGTGCACTCTCAGCCACCCCAGATCTTATACCTCTTCCTGACAAGACATCTTGCTCCAACAGGAGGAAAGGAAGCACTGCACTTGTCTTCTGCAGACTCCCACAACCCACCACAGCCTGGCAGGGGCAACCAAACCCACTTGCTGTTTTTCTCTGAAGCCTTCTAGCCTGAGAGGATTTTCACTCATTAGAAATCATTTGGATCTCCCCTTCTGGCCTTATTTTTGGAACCAGAGTGACCTTATCTCCCCCTAAATTAACACTTACCAGGGTTTGTTAAATGTTCTCTTGGTATTGTCAAGTCCTTGAGGACATTCAGAGACAAGGGTGTCTGATGGCCTCAAGGCATAGGTGTCTCAGCATCAAAGACAGTGGCAGTCCTAGACACGAACTGCTGCAGAAGGCAGCTGCCCAACCCTGCCTTACTTCATTAGGAAAAGCACACCCAGGTGAAGTGCTACCAGTGATTCAGACTCAGTCATACGACTTCTCTTCAACCACATGCCAAAAGCCCAGGTCATTCTTTTTATCTGCTCTTGGTCTATGTGCCCCGTACATCTCAATCTCAGTAAATCACATTTTTAATGAAAAGAGAATAGAAAAATTGTTCAGATTAGTTGGAAGCAATTATATTCTTTTTGCTTTTGGCTTTTAACTGCACATGTCAGAATGCATTCCCAAATATGATGTCAAAACAAGAGAGGTGATGCCAGGAAGGCATGAGGACAGTACAGCAGAGCTGTCTCTGCCTGGCCACGTACAGGGCACCACTCTTCATATAGGGCTTACCAAGGGACAGGAACCTCCTGGTGTCACACCAGTGCATCCCCAGTTGCCAGCACACACTCAGCTCAAGTAGCACTACTGGAATCAGCACTGCCCTTGTGGAAAAATGTATGCATGCTTTTATCACTGTTCTGGCACGCCTTTCCCCATTAGCTCCATAAAGGTTGCTCTCAGCTCTGTCCCAGCACCCATTTCACCAAGACTAAAAGCAGAAAAAAGGGATGGGTTGGGAACCTGGAGAGAATGCTAAGCCCACTGCTGAGCAGTGGTGGCCAGAACATCTCCTCCATTCCATCAACGTTACGTGGCAGCCAGTCCACTTTTGTGGAAGGCAACTCAACCCAGGGCTCATGTGCAGCTGAAGATGTCGTTCCGCTGCACAAAGCACAAGGACCAGCACTGCAGCAGCATGGACAAGGTACCAAAACATGAAACTGGGATTTCCATGGCATTGTCAACTCTCAACCAAGCAGTACTAATGTTAGGAAACAGACTTTCTCCAAAGGAAATGGCAGCCTGAAGAGCGTCAGAAATGAGAGCCCCTGCAGAGATCCATCAAAACAAGCTTCTCCTGTAACCGTCTCATGGGAGCAGTCTCTTATCCTGACTTGGAATCATCTTAATCTGCTGCCCTGTCTTCTACTCTGCTCTCATTGTAACCTGAAAAATCATCTCCTGAGAAGAACATAGAACAGCACAAAAGCCCAGATTAGCTATAACTAATATTTTAATTATAACTGGTCGAAATAAAGAACACTAAACTTCCAGTGTCACATCTGGATGCACCTTATAGTATCACATAAAAACCAGTGGGAGCTGCAACAGAGCAGCTCCCTCTTTCTGTACTGAGGCACATGATCATGACAGTAGCTGGCTGGCTTTGCTACGTCAAATGCCTCTGTCAGAGCAGTCCTTCCAAATCTCCTTGTATGTATTTAATCACAGATATGTTAGAGATAAAAACAATTTTTCACTCTGTCAGCCCTGACAGACTGCAGAATCACCACCACCAGCAGAGCATGAGCTGCTTCTGCCACATTTGCTTGTGCTCACAGACACAGTCTCAAGCTACATTTAGTTACCCCAGAAAAACCACAATGCACATATGAAGAAACGTTTACTGTGAGGGTGACTAAGTGCTGACATAGGTTGCCTAGAGGAGTTGAGCAGTCTCCATCCTTGGACATATTCAAAAGTCAGTGAGACTAAGCCTTAATCAGCCTGTTGTAGTTGTCCCTGCTCTGAGCAGGGGGTTGGACTAGATGATCTCCACGGTGCCCACCAGCCTCACCAATTCTGTGATGAAGGCCATGGGACAATTAAGAAGACTGTGGCTGCACAGCTGCCAAAAAAAAAAAAAAAAGGACTAGCCAATAAAAGCTACTTTGGGGAAGGAAGGAGCCAGCATAATTTTTTTTTTTCTGGAGAAAAGCGGTTGCTCCATTCAGCCTATTGCAAAGAGTACTGCTACAACCTTCCCTACCACACAAACTTCTGCTAATACAACTACTCTTTAAATGTAAGCAGTGGGAACAAGTCCATCTGAGGACCATGTGAGTGCTGGGTCAGCTCTGCCAGCTCTCCAAAAGCGGAAGAGGTCCTGCCCAGGTGAAGAGTGCTTCACACCACCCTGCCACAATCATGAGCCCGGCTCAAGAATCTCCGAAGAGAAGCCCCTCCATCACCACCCACACCTGGTGAGGTGCAGGCCAACAGCCACCTCCATCACCTTTTGTGTGGTCGCTAGTGACAGGCAACAGTGTGGAGCTGGGGACAATGCCAGCAGAACTGAATTGATTGAAGGGCCACCCATGCACAGCTGAAAGTTTATCTAAGGCAACAAAACTGCAAGGAGCTACACTTCCACTGCATACTTGTGTTTCCTGGTGGCATGGACGAGGAACTGTAAATCTGCAGGCAGCTTAACACACAAAGAACAGTTAATTATGGGAATAGCTTCATAACGCAGCTAACAGCTCCAGGTTACATTTTAAAAAATCTTGATTTTAATGAAATAATTTGTCCAGTACATGCAGAACACTTCTAGAACAGAGCCTCTTCACAGTTGCTACAGAAGACCTCAAATTGTACAACTGATATTAAAGTTTGTATCTTCTTTTAATAAGCACCTCTTCCCTACATAGTTTTTTGTCTTTAATTGACAGTCAGGTTTACCCAATGACTTCACTTTACAGCAAAAGGTGGGAATGTACCTCACAGATAGATATTTATATCTCTAGACATACCAAATTCAGAAATCAAATGTAAATCATTTACTTCAAAATATTCTAATTAATTAAAATTAATTATAACCTTAAGGGAGTACAGTTTAATCAGCTTAATGCCAAGTGATGGGTAAATTGCCTAAGAGGATTCACCACTGAGTGATTTATTGCAATCACAGTAAGCCTGATGTTATCAACCTAGGAGCAATAGACGAGACATTAGAAGTTCAGTGCATTGCTTGCTTCAGTTGATTCAATGCATACATACCATCCCATTGGTCACACAGAGGTATCAACATTCATTATAGGACTTAATTTCATCTGAAATTGCAGAAAAGCTTAAAATAACCCTTTCCCATACTTCCATTGTTGACTGAAACGTTAATACAAGATCTTAAATTTATGGCAAGAAGCATGACAAAAACCCATGTGTCTAAAGCTACTGACAAGTTTTCTGCACTCCTGAATTCCACTAATACTGTATCAACCTAACCAAATGCAAGGAAACAAGGAGAAACAAAAAGATAACCTATTTCAAATTATTATGGCAACTGCCCTTTACTTAGAGGTACAGAAGGAACTGCCCAAATACTTCAGGAGCGCCAGGAAAGAGAGTCCTTTAAACTTAAGGACAGCTAATAGCTATTATCACAGTGATAAAATTAGCTCCCTTAGGAAAACTTTCAGACTACTTGCATGCTTTCGATTTTACAAGTCTATGCCACAACCTAGTTCCATCCGGAAAGATGCCAAAATCCAACTTTAACCATTAACATTAGGATCCTTACCAGTCCCCAGCCGGCTGCTACTGCCCATCGCGCGGGGTCAAAGGCAGCGTGCACAGCACTTTGAATCCAAGCAGCCAACACTAGACTATTATTAATATTAATATTATTTCTTGTTCACTTTTACTTTTTTAAGCTATTTTTTACCGTGGAAACACAACTCGCTACTTTTCAGTCCCGAGTGGGTGCGTGCTTTCTATTCCCTCCCCAGTCAGCGGCGCTCCGTGCCGGGCCGTGGGAGAGAGAGAGCGCTGCAGGGCCCGTCCCCGCCGGACCCCTCTGCCGTCCCCGCGCGGTGCCGGCCGCCCCGCTCCGCGCCCGCGGAGGGCCGGCGAGCGGGCACAGCCCCGCGGAGGGGCGGGGCAGCCGGGCATCCGCGCGAAGCCCACCTGGCTGCCCCAGCGCCCCGAGAGCGGAGGCCCCGCGCCGCCCCACGCCGGCTCCCCGTCCCGTCCCGTCCCGCTCCCGCGTCTCCCCGTAAGAGGGTCCCGCGTGTGAACCCGATCGCGCAGCCCGAAGGAGCCGTCTCCGCATACTCACCGCGGCGGACACGGCGCTGAGCTCGGCGCTCAGCAGCAGCCCGAAGCCCAGCCAGAGCCGCATGCTGCCGCGCACCGCACCGCGCCGTCGGTCCCTGGGCGGCCGTGCGCCGTCGACTTAGAGTGGGGCTCCGCGGGTCCGGCCCCACATGCGCGTCTCTCCCCTCCGTCGCGGCCGCGGCGCCTACAAATGCCTCGGGGGCCAAGTGCTCGATGGGCGGTGGCAGCTCCCCTCTCCTTCCCCCCGGGCGGGGGGGGACCCTGAGAGGGCGCAACCTCCCGCGCTGGTCGCAGTTCCTGCGTCTCGTCCGCCGCGGGTGGGTGGTGGGGCGCGGGCGGAGAGGGGCGGTGCACCGCTTCCTCGCCGCACACGGCTGCGGCCGCACGGTACGGCACGGTACGGCACGGCTCGGCAGCGCGGCGCGCAGCGGTGCGGAGAGGGCGCGGGGCCGGGCGGCGGAAGGGGGCGGGGAAGGGCCGGGGGCGCTGGCTGTGCCTGGCCCGTCGGGGTCCGCGCCCCCGCGGGTGGCTGCGTGCCGGGAGGACGCCTCTCTGTGCGCAGCGAGGGGAGCGGCTCTACAGCCCCCTGTTTCTCCCGGATCGGAGCCCGGCACGGCCCGGCCCGTGGGGCCGCTCCCTGCCTCGGCAGCGGCGTCGCCGAGCCCGGAGACCTCCGGCGGGGGGAGCGGCGTTACAAGCGGGCTCTTCTCTGCCTTTCAGCCGTGGCCGTCCGGCGGGAGGGAGCCCTGAGCCGAGCCCCCGGCCAGGGAAGGAGCGAAAATGGACATCTCGCAGCTTCCCAGTGCACGTATTTTCCTTTGTCAGTAAGTAATTCCGCTCGGTAGGCTTTTGGAAAGAACTTTTTTAAAGTCGTACTGTCACCTTTAACTGCAAAGTGTTATCACGTGCTTGTTTTGTGCTAGTTTAAGACCATATCGTCCTTATTCACCTTTCTCTGCAGGGATACGGGGCTTCTACTGATCCTGATAGAAGTTTTTCTGTCAGCAGTCAAAGTGGACGCTGTAAGTAAAACGTCTTATGACTTTTACTGAGGAGAGAAGAGGAGGGAAAAGCAGTTTCCTTGGTACCAATAAGTGAGGAACTGCATTTTCCTTGCCAGATGGCTTATCACTCTTTCTATTAAAAGAAACAACTAACAAATCATCTCAGAAAGCCTTACAGATTGCTCCCTTCAACAAAATGATGTTTAGCAGAGAAGCATAATGCTTCAAGTGTCAGGTTGTTTGAAATATTCCACTGTTAGTTTTGCTCCAATTGGGTAACTTGTTAAAGTGATAGTGAAACAAACTGGCTCGGTTTGAAAGACAAGTGTCTGCCAAGGAAGGTGGGAACCTCTCTTGGAGTGGAGGATATGACCCCCTTCCTTCCCAATTATTTTAACTTTGAAATTAAGAGGCTTT
>VZRR01008551.1:307-26482 GCA_013398015.1 Oreocharis arfaki | reverse complement strand
GGGGCCGCGGCGGCGTCTGCCTGGCGCTGGCCATGGCGCTGGGCCTGGTGGAGCCGCGCCTGGAGGAGCAGCGCCGGGCCGAGGCGGCGTGTCGCCACATCCAGGTGGGCAGCGGGCCGCGGGATCTGCGGGCCCGGGGATCCCGCCGGGCAGCGCCTGGGGCGCCCTCCGTGACGTGGGGGAGGGGGGCATTGCTGGGCCGGAGACCCTCAGTCACCCCCCAAGAAGGGGACAGGGGGTCGTTGCTCTGCGTAGCCCTCCAGACATCCTTCATGAAAGGGAGGGGGTCTTTGTTGTGAGGCGTCCCTTGAACCCCATGAAGGTCAGAGAGTCAGTGCTGTGGGGAGCCACTTAGACACGGCCCCCATGAAGGGAAGGGGGGGTCCTTGCTTTGGGGAGTCCCTCAGACACCCCTCATTAAGGATAGTGCAGGGTCATTGCTCTGGAGAACCCCGTAGACATCATCCATAAAGTGGAAGGGGGATTCTTGCTGTTCGGGAGCCCCTCAGATGCCCCCTCTGCATCACTGCTGTGGGCAGCCTCGCAGACACCTTTGGTGAAGGCCTTGTTTTATGGAGCTCCTCAGACACCCCTCGTGAAGGGGAGGGGGATCACTGCTGTGGGGAGCCCCACTGACAATCCATGTGAAGGGCACTCTGTGGGGAGGCCCCCAGACTCCTCCCCATCTCTCCCCAAGGAAGGTGGGGGGGTGCTGCAATGAGCAGCCCTCAGGCATGTCCCCAAAGGTGGGCACTGTTGGGAGCAGCCCCACGGACACCTCTTCCTCCCCAAAAATAGGATTCTGAGGAGGTCTCTCACTCAGCAGCCCCTCATCACCCTAAAGTAGGTACTGGGGGACCCTCACTCGCTGTCCCCTCACAGAGGGAGGGGATCAGGGCCCTGGTGATGGCGGTGTCATGTCCCAGGACACTGATGTTGATCCCCAGGTCCACCCTGTGGTGCTGGGCCAGGCCGTGCTGGCAGAGCACGTGGGACGGATGGTGCTGAACATATTTCCTATGTAAAAATAGACCTTTGGTGCTCAGAGCCAGCTGTCACCTGCTCCACCAACCAGCAGACACATTTCCTGAAGTTTCTCAGGATGCTTTCTCTCCTCTGCCCTCGCTGGGTAGTTCCATTTGCTGTCCCTGAGTCTGTGTCCCGTTGTCCCATGACACATCCCTAGGGTGGTCACTGGTGTTTTGGGGCTGCAGCTCACAGAGAAGGCCGCTGGTTTATATTGGTCCAGGTGACAGCTGGGGCACCACCAGACCTGTAGGATCATGAACTGTGATGAAACTCCAGAACAGCCTTCTCTGTGTTGTTTTCCCACATCTCTTGGTTTCCTTCCCCAGCTCCCTCTCATCATGGATTCAGTCTTCAAACTAACCAGCCCTCACAGTCGACTGCCACAAAAGGGCAGGAAATACTGTTTTTCCTGTTGCTGCTTTTAATTGGATTTTCTGTTAAATGCTGCTAACCTGATTTATTTATGGAGGGGGAGGAAAGTGTAATAACACATCTGTTTTTAGAAGTGTTCAGTTAAACTTTTCTTTACACAACCACAGAATCACAGACTGGTTTGGACTGGAGGGGACCTCAAAGCCCATCTTGTCCCACCCCCTGCTATGGCCAGGAACACCTTCCACTATCTCAGGGTGCTCCAAGCCCTGTCCAGCCTGGCCTTGGACACTGCCAGGGATCCAGGGGCAGCCACAGCTTCTGTGGGCAAAATATATTTATATTCGAGATTAGCAAATGACTCCCCCTCCTGGTTCTTCTTCTTCTCTCAAAAAGGGCACCTTTAGGAAGGACTGGTTTAGGGGTAGATTGTATCAGACAAAAATATATGGCCTGCAAAGTATCTTCCATGTGGTTACAGTGATTTGAGCCCAATGGCTGGAGTCTGATTGTGACTTGCAGGTTGGACCAACCCACCGGGCTGTGTAATACCACTGAAACACCAAGTTCTCCTTTTTTGGGAAATCTGGGATAACTGAGCGAGTTTTCCTGTTTGTATTCCTTTCAGACCGTGTTTGTTGGGAAGAACAAGCCGCAGAAAGATCCCTTGAGCTCCTTGCGCTGGCAGGGCTTCAAGCTGGAGGAGTACCTCATCGGCCAACCCATCGGGAAGGGCTGCAGTGCTGCCGTGTACGAAGCAGCCATTCCCTTCTGTCCCAGTCCTCGGGACCGTGCGGAGAGCAGCCGTTTCCCAGCCATGCAGCAGGACTCGGGCTCAGCTTCCCAGGGGGCTGAAGAGGAGCCTGTAGTGGAACACCAACCGAAAGGGGCTTTTCCCTTAGCTATCAAAATGATGTGGAACATTTCGGTAAGGAGTCAGCACTGAATTCCCATGTCTGTTGCTGGGGAATTCTGGCTGGAATGTTTAATACTGAAGTGTTGGAAGCGCTAATTATGGAGTGCAGGATGAGTGTGTCACAACAAAGCTGTTGGTGAGTGACACTGGAGACATCAAGTGTTAGGAAGAGTCCCAGAGCGAGGTAATTAGCATTCATCATCCTCTGGAATCGGCACTGAGAGCTGCTGCTGGAGCTGTTGGGTATGGAGGTGATGTTTTGGGAAGAAAAGGTTTTCTGAGGCTGGCTCTGATGGAAAGGTCTAAGAATGGGAAAGGCACTGCTGCCAGTGATTTAGGAACTGGTGTCCTGTCAGTGTCAGGACAGAGGAAGGTTTTCTTCCTGAAGATCACTGGTCTCGGGGTAGGCAGTAACCCTCCTTCTGGATCCCCTTGCCGTGAGGTGACTGTCCAAGATCTGCTCCAGTGTTTCCCAACCTGGGTGACTGGTGATCCAACCCCTCAATGTGGCTCTTCCATGTTTAAAAAAGTCCATGTGGCTTTCCCCACTGATATGACAAGTGTATATTTCAAGAGAATCTTCCAAAATGCCAACATCTGGAATCCCTTGGGGCTCCAGAAGTACCCTGGCATTCAGCTGTGGGCTCTTCCACTTGGGTTTGGAAGTTGAAAGCGAGTGTTAAGGTGTAGTTTGGATTACTGATGGTCAAGGATGCATTAGAAGTGACAAATAGATTTCTTTCTGCAAATAAAGGCCTTGCCACCTCCCTTGGTGGACTCCTTAAGTAGTTAATTGCCTTCCTTGATTTTCAAGGGAGGGAAGTCCTGGAGTCTAGTGTCAGTCCATCCAGCTCCAGACGCAGTGCCAGCAGCAGGATTATCTGCTTTCAGCTTGTGTTGGGGCTGGGTAATTTCGGAGCTGAAGCCAACGTGGGGTGTGATTGTTGTTGCAGGCTGGTTCCTCGAGTGAAGCCATCCTCGATGCCATGGGCCGAGAGCTCGTCCCAGCCACAGGCGTCGCCTTATCTGGGGAATACGGAGCTGTCTCTGGCCGCAGGTACGGGCACCACGGAGATGGCGAGGTGCTAATTTCATCCCTTGGTTAATTTTGCAACAATCTGCACTGTTAAGAAGGTGGACAGAGCTTTCTAGAATAGCTGCTGGAAGCAGATAAACCTGGTTAAGTTTGTTGGCATGCAGGGAATTGCATTGCTTGACTGTGTGGTCCAGAGGGGGTTGGAAGTGTGCGCCAATAATTTGGGAGCATCTGGGGTCCTGCCAGGGTCTAGTGGGTGGCTGTGGCTGTGTCTTAGCTTCCCTGTGTGTGAAATGTGTTGGCCTTTGCTGAGGTAAAGGCTGGAGGAAGCACTGCTCAAACACCATGTATGTTTGCATTGTGATGCTTTTTAATTGCACCCCTGCAATCAGTAACAGTTTGAGTGTATTAAACATCAAATGATTTCACTGTAATACAATTTGACTGAGGTTTCAGAACTGGTTTGGTGTAAAATGGGTGCTGGACAGGGAGGTTTAAACTGTTTTAGTGCAGGAAAACTGGTGAGAAGGAAAATGGAAATGACTCAGTTCCCACTCTTTCACCTGAGTGGGAAGTGAGCAAACAGCATGAAGGTGGAAAATTGCATGGAAACTTTTAAATTACCTCAAGTTAGCTATCTTTTTGTTCAGAAATGCATCATTTTGTTCCATTTGAAACAATAGAGTCCACAGCCCAGATTGTCTGATTTAAATTTCAAATCCATCCTGACTGCCAATACAAATGAATAATGAATGCTGTGCCCTACGTGGCTGGCTGGGAATGCAATAGAGCAGCCAAAGGGATACTTGACATTCAGGGGATGAGAGATCTGTGTTGCAGACAGATAGGTAACCTGCTTTTCAGGGTAGTGAGAGCTTCCTGCCTGTGCTGTAAAATAGAGGGTCTAAATTGATACTCCCAGAGTGAAGTTGACCTTTATTATATGTCTAACAAAGTAATTGCGTTTGGGTGTTATTCTCTAGAGCTGCTGCGGCTCTTTTTGAATGGAGAAGCAGCCTGTGCGTGGCTCTGCCTTTGTTAGCAGCATGGAGGGGTTAGTGGGGCTTGAGTAAAACGAAAAGCAGCACGTTGTGTGAGGGTTTTTATCAAAGCTTTGTTTGTAGTGCAGGTGAAGCACCTTATTTCCTGTTTGGCCATTGTGAACAGGGAAATGCAGTTACAGCAGAGCCCCTGTGAGGCCTTGGTTGGCTCAGTTTGCTCTGGGATGCACTGGGGTGGGTTCTGAGCTCTGGAGAAGGTGCTGGGAGATGCCCGCTGCTGTGGTGGATCCACACGGGCTGCGGGTGCTCTGCATCCACCTGGGAAATGCTGAGCTGACATGCTGATTGGAAAATGGGCCACGAAACTGCTGCCCATATTCTTCCTCAGTGAATGGATTCCAGGATGTGAGTGTCTGACTATTTGCTTAGCGTGCAGTCCTGTAATCCACCCTGTGCAGCTTTAATCTCTCTCTGATGAGGCTTCCGGTGCAGAACAAACGTGTTTGCTCGCTGCTGGGGAACCCTTTGGTGTGGAGCATGGGCCATAATAATGAAAAGTAATTCCAGCAGGAACAGCAATGTGTCTGGGATCCATCAGAACCCACTGAGCGATTGATGCGATCTGTGGTGTCTCTCCTCTGCACAGAAAACCTGTCCTTGGGAGGAAAAAGCTGCAACCTCATCCGAATATAATCCAGGTGATCCGAGCGTTCACGTCCTCTGTCCCTTTGCTGCCCGGAGCCTTTGCTGACTATCCCGATGTCCTTCCGTTGAGCCTGAACCCCAGAGGGATCGGTCACAGCCGCACGCTCTTCTTGGTGATGAAGAAGTAGGTGCAGAGAAGCTTGGTGTGACTTGGGTACTCTGTCCCTGCAAAGCTCGGGCCTGGGCTGGTGCCAAAGAGCAGAGTATGCTCTTGGAAACGCCTCCCAGGACCTGTTCCAAGTCCTTGAGGTTCTGACTGTGCTTCCACAATGAAGACAAACTGTTCTTTTTAATAATTACCCCAAATTAAAATGAGAAATGTGGAGTTTGTCCCCATTTGTCTGCCCTTCTAAGCCTGAACTTCACCCCTAGTCTGAGCACGCTGCTAGAGATGGAGTAGAATCAGTAATGAGATGAGCCAACACTGAGGTTGAACTGCCAATGATAAGCCTCCAGGATGCCAATTCCCATTTTTCCCTTGTTCTGCCTAGTTACCCCTGCACGCTGCGCCAGTATCTGCGGGAGAACACTCCGGATGTTCGCCTCTCCACAGTGATGATTCTGCAGCTCTTGGAAGGCGTGGACCATCTTGTTCGACATGGAATAGCACACAGAGACCTCAAGTCTGACAACATCCTGGTTGAATTTGATTCTGGTACGTAGATCCCTGAGGATAAATGCCAGTAAATTCACAGAAGTGATTTGGTCACGTAGGTATCCGGGGAAGTCCCACCCAGCTGTGTGTTTGGGGAAAGAAACATCAAATCTTTTGAATAATCTCAGGTTTAGTTTTTAGCTTAGTGTTTGCTGTCACTGCAGCAAGTCATTGATCCTGTCTGTGCCTGAGGTTTTGGATCATTAACATGGACATAGTGTATTGCTGAGGTGATTGATTGCATGAGCACAGTCAGCATTGACCAGAGCATCCGGGAACACATTTGAGATGCTGCAGGAGCCTTTGCTTCAGGCTCTTGGCTCTGTCATCTCTTCCAAGCCAAAGAGCACAGGGAGTCTCTTAAAATCCCACCCCGTAGCCAGGTTAATAGTGCTGCACCCTGGGATGATGAAACGTGGGCTGGGAGGGAAGGGAACCGACACAGCATTTTCATAGGCATGTTCTCCTGTCAGCCTCTAACAGAGATTTTAATTACCTGAACTCTTTTCCAGTGTGATTGAGATTCAAACGGGCAGGAAGCCATAGCAGGTAGGCAGGTCTGTGTAATTAGGAGTGGGAGAATTTGGCTGAAGAGTATCAGGGAGAGAAGACAGAGAGACCACTGAAATCCACCCTGCCTTCCCGGAGACAGGTCCAAGAGGCAGACGATACGGAGGATCGGGATGGATCCGGTCGGGATGGACCGGAGGATCCTCAGGGCTCAGGATGTAGAATCATAAAATCATGGAATGGCCTGAGTTGGAAGGGACCTCAAAGCTCTTCTCATTCCAACCCCCTTCCATGGGCAGGGACAACTCCCACTAGACCAGGTTACTCTACTGAATATCTTTACCCACAGTCTTGAGGGGATCGGATGCCCCTGCAGTCAGTTTGCAGAGGACACCAAGCTGGGTGTTGGTGTGATGTGATGTTTGGTGTAGCCAGGTCCTCCCAAACTGAACCCTAACTCTGGCAACCCCGTGTTCTTCACAGCTGGCTGCCCCTGGCTGGTCATCACCGACTTCGGCTGCTGTTTGGCAGATGAAAACATCGGCCTGAGGCTGCCCTTCACCAGCTCCTACGTGGATCGGGGTGGCAACGGCTGCCTTATGGCACCTGAGGTAAATCCCTCTGTAGCAGTGCTTTGTGGTGCTGGTTTTCTACTTGTCCTGCTGTCGGGACTAGAATTTTTAGTGGCATAGAAGGTTTGTGTCCTACCTTGAGTTAGGCTTGGTGAACATCTGTGCTGAGCTGTGTTGAATAGACACCTTGAGCTGTAACAGGTGAAACATAATCAGTTGGTGTTAAGAGGCAGGATCAGCCTTTCCCCCATCCAAATTTACTCTTTAGTCTTTATTCAGGCCCCTTTCCATGCAACTATCAAGAATTTATGCAGCAGTCCTTGTGTTGCAACAGTGGCTTTTGGCTGAAGTTCAAGGCGGTTGTGAAATTATTTACAGTTCCTTTTTATTTCTCTGGTGATAAGCCTAATAAAAGCCAAGACACCCTTAACTGTCTGCTGGACCTGGAGCACCTTGCCGTGGTGTTGGTTGTTCATCTGCAGGTCTCCTGTCTCCGTAATTCCAGCAGGAGACAGCCCTTGGGATTCTGGAAATGCTGGTCAGGGGCAATGGTTAAAGCCTTGGTGCAATGTCCAAACTCCTCTCAGCATCCCAGTGGGCTGAGCAGTGCCAGAGGCTTAGAGCATGCCAATAGGGAATGTTTACACCACAGAGTCAGATGCAACCCACCTTTGGTTTCAGTCTCTTTAAGCTTATTACAGGGAAAATGCTGATTTGAGCATTAAAAATCAAATTTAAGCGCAGAGGCTGCATTCGAGCTGTTTATTTGAGTAGCTCCCTCTCCTTGGCAGGTGATCACAGCATCACCTGGTCCAGGCACGGTGATCAACTACAGTAAAGCCGATGCTTGGGCTGTTGGAGCGATCGCCTACGAAATCCTGGGCCTGGCCAATCCTTTCTATGGCCACGGGGACTCGGCTCTGGAAAGCAGAAGTTACCGTGAGGACCAGCTGCCGAGCCTGCCCAACCACGTGCCCCTCGAGGTGAAGCAGGTGATAAAGATGCTGCTTCAGAGGGATCCCAACAAGGTAAGAAGCTGTTGCCCTCAAGATATCCTCTTTGGGACTATCCTTGGTGGATCGTTTTGCCTTGGAGGGCTGCGGGTGCAGGAGTTAATCCAGATCTCACTGTAGGATCAAAGGACAACACAAGGATCAAAGCCAGAAGAAAGTCTTTGCTGAGTGGTGCTGAATCATTTCAGGGATTTCAGGAGATGTTTGTGTTGGGACTAGACCTCACACTGGAGGGTTACACACAGCATTATGTACAGTAATATTCTCAAAGAGCTTTCTAATTCACAGGGTGGCACCTCAGGGGAGGCCCAGGGAGTTTTCACTGTGCTGGTAATGTGACTGAGTGCAGCAGGATCAGCTAATGTCCCCTCCCCTTCCTCTTGCAGAGGTTGTCTGCGAGAGTTGCTGCGAACGTGCTGCACCTGAGCCTCTGGGGTGACAGTGTTGTAGCGTCCAGGACCCTGAAACCTGACCAGATGATTGCCTGGCTGCTCTGCCAGTCTGCAGCCACCCTGCTCACCAACAGGCTGGCGGAGAAGAGCCAGGTAGAAACCAAAATGAAGATGTGCTTCCTGGCAAACCTCGAGTTTGAAGACCTCTGGGCAGCAATATTCCTGTTGCTGGCCTGGAGAAGCCACTCTGGGTGAAGGAACCACCTGGAACACAAGCATCCCACATAAATGGCACTTTCTAAAGGCACATAGGAACCTGTCCTTTCTGTCTGTCTGGAGTCCTGTAGTGCTTTAGGGAACAAGCTGCAGGCCTGTGTTCAGGAGCTTCTCTCTAGCAAGTGTTAACCATGCTGCTTTTCTGCCCCTGCTAGAGGAGATGCCCTTGCTTCCTTACCCTCTGGGAGGAGGGTGTGTGGACCTTGCAGGTGTCCAGAGGTACGTGGTTGGTTTTGCTCCCGTTTGGGAATTAATGGACTTGTAAGTTGTGTGTTGAGTGAAGCAGGTTCTTTTCAGAGGGGTAGCTGGGATGAGGCACTGTCTGGCTGCATTTTACAGGGAAACATCACAATTTAAACACCAGGCAGAAATCCAAGCTGACAAAGGGACCTGCAGTCTCCGTTCTTGGGGTAACCGGGGTGGTCTGAAACTCCTATTCCTCTGAGCTGTGAAATGACAGACTGAGAACTTCCTGATGAGGTGCTGCCTGGTAACGTGAGCGTCAGCAGCACTGCAGACCTCGCAGTTGTACACAGGATAGTGGAAGCACATCATCCTCAAATCCCGCTTATCTTTGTTCTTAACTGCTGTAGCTCAGTGCTGGCGGCTGCCCCAGGGTCCGAGGCTGAGTCAGACTCTCCAGTTAGGGATAATGCTCCAAACAAAGTGAGGCTGGGCAGCAGCCCCTGCTTAAAGAGCTTATTGTGATGCTCTGCTCTTTTACCTGCCTGTGTTTCCTTCAGTGAAATAATATCCTCTGGTGAGGAGGATGAGAGACATCAATCTTTAAATAACAACAGCCATGTTTATGAAACATCATTTGATTTCATGGCTATAATTGTGTTTAGAGGAACTTGGGGAGAAAGTTATTTATGCTTGTTGCACAATAAATTGAAGATTAAGCTCTGTGGCTGTGTGGATTCTCTCAATCCAATTTGGGCTGTGGAGCGTTGGTTCCGGCGTGTCTTAAATGCGAATTCAGCTCGTTCCAGTGGTCGCTGTGGAACACGGTGTTTTACTCCAAGTGGAATTTCCCAAAGAGGAACAGACCTTGCCTTGGGGATGTTTTGTACTGTCCTGCATGGTAAATCACTGGCTGCTCCTGCAGTTTCCAGGTACATGACAATGGCTGATACCCCTAATCATCACAGGGTAACCTGCTTTCAGGGTTCTGCGCATTGTTCCGGTGCAGCAAAGAGCACAGAGGCTGGGGAATCAGGGAAAATGAGCTCTTGGGGGAAGAAGTTGCAAAAAAAGACCTTTGTAACATTGATCTGACCAAAGTGTGTGCTGCTGTTTCTTACATTACTGAGTTCTTGCAGTGTGTTTCTGCTGCCTTTGCTTTGTGTGTGCCCAGGTCTGGCGGTGAGTCCCATGCCCTGGACACTCTCTGGAGCTTTTTGAGGAGTAAATGCTGTTGCTGTGTGGTGGATCTCTACTCTGAGCCCTCTTTCCGCCATTGACATTCCCGTGCCTTTCTCTGTCTCTCCCAGGTCCGGTCTTTATACAAGCAGGGAGCAGAATTAGGGGCTGGAGCCATCCAGTATCGAGTGTGTTTGTGTTTGCCCGCCATGGTTTTATCTGCGCTGATGAACTCCACTCGTTGTCATCTTGCTTCCCCTGGAAACCGTTTCAGTTCTGTCCTCAAAAATGGCCTAAAATGCCTGTCCTGCAGCTTGTCCCTCCGGTCCTTAAATCCCTGTTAATGCTTCCCCTGTGCTTGCTTTTTCTCCCCCCGTGGTTCTGCTGAGGCCAGACTTTCCTTTTGTTTTCTTTCCCTCCTGCCTTCCGCTAACGAGACGTTTTTATGATTCTTCAGCATTCCGGGTGCTTTTGTGAAGTGCAGGTTAAAAGTACAAGCTGTTAATGCAACAAATGCTGCCGTGCTGTCTGTCTGCAAACGCCTGAGGGGAGCAAACTGGGTCAGCTCCCAGCATGTCCCTCCTGCCCTGTCCCGCTCAGCCCTGTGCGGGCTCTCGCCCCTCACTGCCGTGTTTGTTCCCAGCGTTTGCCAGGACTATGCCATTGGGAAAGGGGGTGGCTGGGAGGGTGAACGTGGAGGCTGGGCTGGATTTCTGCCCTTCCCCGGGCAGTGGAGTGTCCGGCTGCACTTTGATCCCTGGAGAGAGGCTGGGCAGAGGCAGCTGGCGTTCTGCCCGAGCTGGGAACGGGCTCCACATCACCCCTCGCTGCGTTCCCTGTGGGACAGAGGGTGGGAGAGTGTGGGTCAGGATGAGGCCCCTGCTCTGGGCTGCCTGCAGCCAGCTGCTGCTCCGGGGAGCTGGGCTCTGCGCTCCCAAGCCGGCTGTGACCACTGTGATGACCACCTCACACCATGGCCTGCAGCCCCTGGCCCGTCTGGCCACCTCCAGCTCCCCACCCAGTGCATCCGCAGGGTTCCTCCAGCCCCTGGTCCCAGGGAGCAGAGCCCCCAGCCGCTGGAGCTCACGGTTCAACGTGCCCCCCAGTGCCCTGCTCGTGGCCCGGCCCGTGGGGGTCTGCTCCATGATGAGGCTTCCCATGCAGGCGTCGGCGGAGGGACTGGACGCGGCGTTTGTCGGCGTTCCGCTGGACACGGGCACGTCCAACCGGCCGGGAGCCAGGTAAGGGCCAGCCAGGAAAGTTGGTGCTTCCCTCTGGCCATCGCCTTCCCGCGGTGAGAGGAGTGCTGGGAACAATGCCTGGCGGCGTTTCCCAGCCGTGCCATCGCCCAGGTTCGGCCCGCGTCAGATCCGCGCCGAGTCCGCGATGGTGAGGAGGTACAACGGCAGCACCGGCGCGGCACCGTTCGACTCCCTGCGGGTGGCCGACATCGGGGACGTGAACGTGAACCTCTACAACCTGCCCGACAGCTGCCGCCTCATCCGGGAGTCCTACCAGCAGATCGCGGCCTCCGGCTGCGTGCCCCTCACCTTGGGTAAGGAGCCCGTGTCTCCCTGTCCCGCCACCGCGCCCTGGCTCCGTCAGACTCCCCCTCCTCCTCCTCCCATCCAATCCAGACATGGCAGAAGGCGAGCGATGAATCCGCCCCCTGCCCGGGCTGTTGTGCTGTATTGTGGGTAAATTCACAGGCTGAACAGAATGTCCTGTGTTGTCTTTTGATTTGGGTCAGAAATGAGGAGGATGAGTCAGTTCTAAATACAGCCAGCAACATGTTTTTGGTGTCCCGTTGAGCAGGACCCAAAGCAAGAGCAGGTTTTGTCCCTTGTGTCCCTCCAGCTGAGTGAGCACCAGGCTTTGCACGAGGCCTGATTTGGGTGCACGTTCAAGTTTGCAGCTGTTACAGCTTGGCACCGCTGAAGGAAGTGAGTGTGTGGAGTAACGAGGGACAAGTCACCAGTTACAGTGTCCTCAGAAGCTGACCAAATGTCTATTTATAAGCCCAGTCAAGGGTCCTGCTCCACAGGCTGTCCTTGCTGGCAGTCCTGCAGATCTGGTCCTCCCCAGAAGGAAGGCCAGGAGAAGAGAAGACCCAAGACAGGAGAGAGGAAGCAACCTGCACCTGGGAGTGTTAGTTTTCCTTTGGCAATGAAGCCCTGGATAAATAAGTGCAGGATAAATGCAAAGAGGGAAAAAATTACTTGGGAACAAAAGTAATGAGTGCTGAGCAGCTCTTGTAGTCTGTACCCCTCCTTCCCTGTGTCCCCTTGCAGGTGGAGATCACACCATAACATACCCAATCCTGCAGGCCCTGGCAGCAAAGTAAGTTTCTAATCTGGAGATGGAGAGAAAGGACCTGGAAAAGAGCCTCAGGAAGGCTCCTGGTTTGCTGTCCCTGCTGTTGGCAAGGCCACCATGCACAGGACGGGACTAACGTGGCCACCCTGTCTCGAGCAGGCACGGTCCTGTGGGACTGGTGCACGTGGATGCTCACACCGACACCGGAGACACGGCTCTGGGGGAGAGGATCTACCACGGGAGCCCGTTCCGGCGCTGTGTGGAGGAAGGGCTGCTGGACTGCGGCCGCGTGGTCCAGATCGGCATCCGAGGCTCCTCCTATGACCCCGATCCCAACAAGTACTGCCGGGAACAGGTAAACTGATCCGCAGCCGAGCGCCGGGTGCTCTCCCTGCCATAAATACCACACCAGTCATATCTACTTGGCTTCAGCAGGGAAATTAATGCATTTTTTGCCTCTTGTTCCATGCCAGCGGCTTGTCCTGCAAGCCGAGCACTCCTGGCTCACGGAGTGTCAGCTGAGCAGAGAGTAAAAAAGTGTGTGTGGGGAGTGGAAGGTGTTCCCCGGTGCACTTCTGCAGCTTCGCCCTGCAATGAGGATTGTTCCTGGTAGATATTCCCCAGCAGAGCCGGGGATGCTCCTCATCTCCCCCCTTTCCCTAAGCAGGTGCCTGCGTGTCTGTGTTCCCGCAGGGTTTCCGGGTGGTCCCGGCTGAGGAGTGCTGGATGAAGTCCCTGGAGCCGCTGATGAGGGAGGTGAGGGCGCAGATGGGGCACAAGCCAATGTACATCAGCTTCGATATCGACGGGCTGGACCCCGCATACGCCCCGGGCACCGGCACCCCTGAGATAGCCGGGCTCACACCTGCGCAGGTGAGGGGGACACCGCTGCCCTTCCCGGGGAAGGGGATGGTTTGCTCCCTTTAAAGGAGGTCGTTTCACCAGCACAGTAAAGTGGAAGTTTAGGGAGGCCGGGAAGTGTTTCCTCGTGGTGATGAGGAAGGGAAACGTGGAAGTGGTATGATTTGGTGTGTAGAGGTTGGATTTGCTTATTGGAATATGGGCAAAGCAGAGCCCTGACAGGTCTGCTAGGTCAGATGTGTTTCTTGATCCTAAATCCATTTTTCCCTAGGCTTTGGAGATTATTCGTGGCTGCAAAGGCCTGAACATAGTGGGGTGTGACCTTGTGGAAGTCGCACCGATGTACGACGCCTCTGGTGAGTCTGAAGATGCTTGAGGGCAAGACAAGTGCCTGGCACAGACAGCTGGGGGTGAAAGCCCTTGGATATACACAGAGTTTTTCCTTTTTTTGTCCTGGTTTTTTAGGCAACACGGCCCTCCTGGGGGCAAACCTACTGTTTGAGATGCTGTGTGTTCTCCCAGGAGTGAAGACACTGTGAGGGCAGTTCCCACCTGCCCTGGGGCGATGCTGGTCCATGTCCTCAGCCAGGCTTTCCATGTCCCCTTCCCTTCAGCGGGCTGCAGCCAGTATGGGCTTTGCAGCACAAAATAAATGCCATTTACCACTAGAAAAGGTACTTTTAAGCTGACAAACTAGAGAACAGGCTAGACACCCCATTTAACTGGGGTCTGGAGCTTTGAAGTTGGCTTGGGAAAGGGATAGAGGAGGCTAATGCCATTTTGCTTCTGGAATGACTCACCCAGCTCACACGGGCTCCTGGAAAAACTGTCACTGGTAAAAGATTTGTCCCTTTAGGATGTGGCAGCAGGGCAATGAATGCAGAAGAAAGGAGGGCATGAAGGGGGCCTGGGCCTCCTGCTGAGAGTAGGGAGATACTTGACTAGATTTCTTGCTGGTGGAATAACCAGGAGTTTCCTATGGCAGGAGCAGTTGAATGCTCCTGGAATTTCCGAGAGGACATGGAGGTGAGGTTAGTTTGTACATGGAGACACAGAGCCACCTCACACATTAAAATAGTTTATTTTGGTTGCGAACCTGTAATCATCTTAAAACAAAATGACATCAGTGCCTGTTCACAAATACAAAAACAAACCAAACAAAAAAAACCCAAACCAAACAAAAAAACCCCAAAATAAAAAAGACAAGTTTGCCAAATAAGTTAATTCCCCCCCTCCCAGTATCAAAAGTGCAAAATAGGTACCTAGTTTTCAGTCCTACTTGTCAGGCTGCGCTCGTGTCCTGGCTCCTGGTTGCTGTGGGTGAAGGGCAGAGACAGGGACAGGGAGGAGTTTGGGAACAACCTCCACTTTGGGGCCTGGATCCCTTCGCCTCAGCTGCGAGCACTGTGCCATCGCTCACATCTCACTAGGAAAGTGCACTAGGACCGAATTTCCTCAATCTTTGGATTGCGAACCACCACGAACAGAACAGAATCGCGAATGTTCAGCAAACGATGGGGGGTGACAGCTCACGGCTGCTGGGGGAGGGCAGATCCTGGGAGAAGCAGCTCTGACCGTGGTCTGAAGACAGCAAACACCCGGAGTCACAGAATCACAGAATCACTAGGTCAGAAGAGACCTTTACGATCATTGAGTCCAACCCATGCCCTAACACCTCAACTAAACTATGGCACCGAGTGCCACATCCAATCTCTTTTTAAACACATCCAGGGATGGTGACTCCACCACCTCCCCGGGCAGACCATTCCAGTACTTTATCACTCTTTGTGTAAAAAACCTTTTCCTAATATCCAAGCTATATTTTCCTTGGTGCAGCTTAAGCCTCTGTCCTCTTGTTCTGTCAGTTGTTGCCGGGCGAAAAGAGACCAAACCCCACCTGACTACAACCACTTTTCAGGAAGTTGTAGAGTGCCACACTGGCACTACAGCCAGCTAACCCAGGGGTCAGAGTAGCTTGGCTTTTGCTTCAACCCAGGCAAAAGTTTCCATAAAAATCCAGGAGCTGTGCTCCCATCCAGCCGCAGCCGGCATGGGTGGACTGATGCAAGCACTCCCTCAGCTTGACTCCAGCTGAAAGGGGAGGCTACCTGTGCTAAAAAGAAAATAAATCCAAGGATTCTGGCAGCGTGCAACACACACAAGGGATGTTGAAGGCCCTAAAGCCTTCTCCCCTTCCTCAGGGCAGGGCTGAATTCCCTCACTGTAGCTTAACTAGGCACTTTTTTTCACGAGTCGAGGGTTTTCTCCTTGTTTCTGCCCAGCTGAAGAGACAGCAGCGACCCAGAGAGCATTCTTCTGCTTTTGCCAATGTTTAAGACATTATGTGAAGCCTTCTGCTGGGCTAAAACCTATTCCAGCCACATCCTGCATGGCAACCTGTGGGAAAAGTGCAGGAGTGCTGTGGTGGTTGCTCCAGCCAGGTGGAAATAAAGTCTAGAAGAATCAGGCTGGTGTTTCATTCCCCCTCTGCTCTCTGTCAGTGCTGCCTGTGTGCCTTCACAGGAGCTTCACAGGAGCTCCTGAGCAGGGAGAAGACCTCACCTTCATTCCTTCCCTCTACTTTAATGCCTCATTCCGCAGCCTGGCGTCCACTGGGCTGGAATCAATTAACCTCACGTAGGGTTGGTTTGTAGCATCGCAGCCTTTATTTGAAGCACGTTTTACAGGGGGTCTGAGGTACCTGTGGGGGTCAGAGCATCCACGCTGCTCTCATGACAGGAAATGTGGTGAGGCAAGGCTTTGGGAGCAACTAGGGCATGGAGGGAGTGCACTGACTGAAACATTCCCGGCTTCTGTGTGGGATCTGTGCTAGCTCAGGGGTTATTCCTACTGACTGCCTGCTCTGCCGAGATGGTAATTAAGGTGGCAAGGGCTGAGTCTGGAATTAACACCACTGAGTGCTCTGTGTCCCAAGCCCTGTGGCAAAAGCCACCAGCCCCCATCCCTGTGCTTTGGCAGTGCCGGAGCCTGATGGTGCCGCCGAGCTCCAGATCCATGGAAGGTGCCAGTGTCAGCCCCGGAGCAGCAAAAAGGAAGAACAAACCTCACAGGACTTCAGTCCTGGCCATAAAGAGAAACCTGCTGCCTCGCTTGGTCACTCAAGGAGAATTCAGCAGCCACGAGGCTGCTGCTTGTCCTCCCTCTGCCTTACTGAGGGCCACCCTTTCCCTGTGGTATTGGAAGTGGCTGTTGGGGCGCTGCTACACCAAAGCATCCAAACCCTGTGTTGTGCAGCTGCTCTAACCTCACACACCCCCACCGCTTCCAAAAGATGAAAGAAATACCCAAGCAAACAAACACAAAGCCACGGGAGCAGCCTGAGTGTGGAGAAACGGAGGTGTGGGGCAAGAAGGAAACAGGGCGAGAGGCTGAAACCCGACATCTCAACCCCCCAACTAAACCAAAGGAGCTTCACACGCACGCAACAGTCTGATGATACAGCACTTCTGGGGCAACATTTCAAGAATACAATCGTTGAAGGATGAGGTTCCTCAATACAAAGGAAGGTTGGTTTGTACTACAGCTGGAAGGGTGTTTGCAAGGAGCCCGGTGACTCCCTGGCAGCTACGTAGTTTTTTTACACATCTACTGGCTCATAGCAGCTCACGCCTACAATCTGAGGACGCAGGTAAAGTTATGGCTCTAGGATACATCGTCTAAAATCGACAGAAGCAGAAAAGGCATCTGAAAAATCAACGTGACATTTAAATGGCTCAACACTTTGACAGTATTTTACGGCCGTGCCCTTTCCCTCCCCGTTACAGTTCAGCTGGTGAAGCTGCAGGTGGAACCATGACACGAGGAACATGAGACATGCAGCTCGCCCACGAGCCTGCACCACGGGGGAGTCCCACCTAAGGTTTGCTACAAGGGAGATGCTCCTGACTGGATTCTGCATCACTTACCATGGGGAAAGCCGAGAGTACGACTGCCTGGTGGGAGGAGGCCTTTCAGAAGGGCAGGGCCTGGAGGGTCTGCAGGGTCTTGCCAGAGTTACACCATGCACCATGGGCTAAGCACACGGGGACGGGGAGGGAGAACCGCGACCCGGCCCGCGTCACCGGCCGCAGCTGGTCTGGACCCAGGGAAGTTGCGGCTTTCAACTGAGGTAAAACAAGAGATGGGACAGGGGCGACTCGGGAAGCAGATGTGGCAGGACGAGAAGGGCAAAACAGACTTCTTGGCTCTTCGGTTGTACGGCGTCCAAACGCATGGCGGGGCGGTGGAGGGCACGTGGGTGCACTTGGCTGCGCTCCTGGGCTCCGGACGCGGGAGGTGTGTTCTAGTTGCCGGCCCCAGGAGAGTTCATCTAAAACCTAAGGTCCATTCATCACGCTTGTTTGAGTATTCCTGGAAAGAGCTGTCCCTTGTCATCTTCATAAAAAGTTTGTCCCTTAGAATCTCTGTAAAATCCCTCAGTCTAGCGCGGGCCACGAGGGGATATAGAACCTCTGTAAGGAACCTTCTAGAAGGCGTTCCATCCAAAAGGACAATTTGTGTAATTTGTTTTTAATGGATCTAGATCCCGGGCTGCAGGAGGGTTTCCCTCTGGCTTCCGTGTGTTGTAAAGCATCGTGATCCTCGCATGATCCCAGGGTTCCCCCCTCGTCCCCTGATCTGTGAGGCTTAAAGAGGCAGAAGTATTTCTTGTGGCCATTCAGAGCCAGGACATAGCCCGTGTAGTCACGCTCGAGGAAATGCTTGTCGTACTGGTTTGGGATGGGGGCTGCATCCTGCGCAAACTCCAGCAGATACTCCAGCCACTCTCGGTGCTTGTCCAGGCTGAGGAAGGAGAAATGAAGAGAGCTGCTCCTGGCAGAAGAGCAGAGAAGACAGTGGGATTAGCATGTGTCCCGAGTCTGGCTGGATTCCTACTGGACAGGTAAGGAATTGTCAACAAGGCCAGGGCAGTGCTGTGTTGCTGCGGCTCCTTCTTCAGCTCAGGGTATGAAGCACTGTCGTGCTTTCTATTTGTCAAAACACAGGGACAGCCAAAGTGGCACCAGCACCTGACCCCTCTGGCCACCATCACCAAATCTGGCTGGAAACAGCCTCTTGGTTTTTGGTGGCTCATTGCCACTAATGAGGGCAGAGGCCGCTTTGCTCACCAGAAGCGTCCACACCTGGCAATGGAGCCAACCCCGCTCCTCACATGTCACCAGAGCAGCATCACACAAGTGGTTAACACAGCAACAGAAGCCCAGGAGAGGGCCCAGCCTACCCTGTGAACGTGTAGACTTCCAAGGCGAACTTCTGGAGCAGGGGGGTTTTGGTGGAGTTGGACAGGATCAAGACGACGTTCATGTGCCCTGGCCTCAGGCGCACCAAGTTGCTGGTGTAGTTGATGTCTGTTAGCTCAGTCACCTCAACAAAGCCCTTTTTGGGAATCCTGCTGCAACAAAAAGACCGAGTGAAAGGGGAGCAAGGGACTGGGAACAACTGAGGATGGAGAAACTGTGAGTGTGTTCACCAGCCCATAAAGTCGAGCCATCCCTGTGCCCTGTAACCAAAGCCAGTGTAACTGGTGCAATGGCTTGGTTTGGATCTCCCTCAACAAGTGGGTCAGACCTCTACCTATCCCCTGAGGATGCTGTCTTGGGCAAACTCAGTGGGAATTGTTTAATAAGCAGATTAGTGTCCCCCAGTCCTTGCTGGCTGGGTCCTGGCTGTGCACTGGTCCTCCTTCCTTGCTGTGCCCTGCACTGCCCCACACAACCACTGCAATCTGCCTGTGCAACTTCTGCACTTCTCTGCTTGTCACTAACTCCCTGCACAGGTGCTCCCCGAGCAACGCTTCCGCAGAGAACATTCTGGAGAAGTTAGAGAGGGAACCTGTTACTCTCTTTGCTGAAGTTTGCGTCGTTCTTCTCCGTCTTTGCGGTGGTTTCTTCTTTCCCCGAGGGTGGAGAGTCCCTTGTGTCGCTCGAATCACTGCAGAGGAAGGTGATTTTGTGTGTGTTTAAGGCCTTGGGTTGGACTGAGGAGCTATCCCTGAGGGCATTTTGGTGTGCACTCACCTGAAAGCCTGAACAATAACGGTGCCAAAGAGAATGAAGAGTGCGGAGAAGAGCAAGGACAGGAGTGGCATCATTTCTCGCCTGAGGGGAAGATGTGCAGGAAGCAGTCAGGTCTGTGAGTTCACATTTTCTGCCTCATTTTCAGTTCCTGCCTACCTCAGATAACACTGTGTACCCTCCCCAGAAACTCAGCCTCTCGGGTCTTAAAGACCATCAAGTTTTGGAGTGCTGTCCTGCTCCCACCCAGAAGGAGCCTAAAATTGGGTCAGTTTTAAAATAAGGCGACAGAAGTGAAAACCAACAATGGATGCCCCATCCCTACCAGTTACTGTGAAACAAACTGTCCCAGCAGTCTGAGATGTAGTCCAGAGTGGAGTAGAACCATCGGATAAGGAACATCTGTTTGAAAAGAACGAAAAGCAAAAAACAAATGACAAAACTGCTGTAAAGAGTCCCAATAGGTTCAGAGCACGCCATGAGCTTCCTTCCGTAAGCAAGAAATCTTGTAAGGGTCTTGCCTTGGTATTTTAGAATATAAACAATGCCTTTGAACAGCCTTAATGGGACTGTCCACAAAGGTACCACGCATGTCAGGCACCTGGAAAGGCTGTGCACTTACAGGAGCGAGCTCGTCGTTCAGGTCTGCCACAATGGTCTCTGATGAGAGAAGGCCGGAGTCTGTCCTCAGCTGGTCCAGGAGATCCAGGAGGATGAAGTTGTCCTCTTTGCTGCCTTGCCAGGCCTCCTCCAAGGCTTTGTAGGCGATCTTCCCTGCACTATTACGTCTCTCCAGAATAACCACCTGGATAAGCCAAGAGCATGGCAGATGTCAGAGAGGAAGGGGCTTTTTTTCTAGACCAATGATTCATTTCAAACCACTGCCCAGAATTAGGTGTCAGACCAAGGTACAGCATCAATTAAATGACAGGCTAAAAGAAGAAGGGATTAAAAAAATAAAAGGAAACCCTCACAGCTGATTTTCCGTGATACTTCTCCTCATCCATCAGCAAGGCGTCTGCAAACTCCGGCTGCCGATGGCTGTAGATGTGCACAAACTTCAGCGTGTCTTTTGTGTTGGCCACAGCAAAAGTCAAAAAGGCCTCATAAGCCTCAGCAAACTTCTCTCCTTCCCCGGTAAGCAAGACCACGCAGTGCCTGGGTGACACAATGAGATGGGAGATTAAGAGCCAGTCTGGAGGTGAGAGGGAATGACCAACCCCTTTCCTCTTGCCAGAACAACCCTGATGAGCCAGAAACCTCTCTGACAACGTGGATATTGGGCATGATCCAATGGAGTCATTGCTATTTTCCCTCAGAACCAAACCAAAAGTGACCCCAGGAGCAGTCCCAGAGCCTTGGGAAACAAAAGAGGGAGATATGTCACTTACTTCCGCTGACGGTGAGACTTCTTCACAGGACACAGCTCCTGGAAAAGCCTCTGGCTGGTGAGCCTGGCCACCATGAGGAACTTGTTCTGGGAAAGGAAGTCATCAATGAGCTGCTTCTTCATTTCTCGTGCCTGGCAAGGACAAAGAAAGCTGAAGTCAGAAATGAGCAGGAAGAGGAGGGGAAAGCTGTTGGATGTTCCTGGGGAAGGCTGCCAGTCCTTGTGCTCCTCTGTGCAATCACCCAAGATGTTTTAGAGGCCTCAAGACCAGGAATTTACATTCCCCAACAGGTTGGAGTACCCCAAGCTTCCCCTGTCCTAACACTCGCTCTCCTTCTCCTCCAAAGCCTGAGTTTAAGCTGAGAACAAACACTCTTCCTCCAAACTGCACCACTGACCAACCTCTCATCGCCAGCTCGCTCAGAACAGCTCCATGCCCGTTTTCCCTAAGCTCCTGGAGAGGGCTCTGAGCGATACCTGCACAACGTCAGCGGGCCGGTCGATGTGCTCCTTGAAGATCATCATGGTGGGAGTGTAGACGTTGATGTTGTACTGGCTGGACAACTCTTCGGTGCCTCGGAGTCCGACGTACACGTACCCGAAGGACAGGTAATCTCGGTAGGCAAAGGCCGTCAGCTGGGTGGGAGGAAATCCCCAGCACGTGTTTATGTTACAGTGAGCAATTTCTCCCCCCAGTGCCCGTGGTGACTTTGCTCCAAGAACACATCCCGCTGTTTGAATGCCATCAGATGTGCTGTGAGAGGTACAAGCCCTTCCTCTCCCTCACTGAACCACATTTTGTGTCCTCTTAGTCGTTTTGCCGGGAGCCTCCACAAATCCACAGCTTCATTTACAGCCTGACATGTTGTAGGGTAGCAGGGGCTTCTTAGGAAATGGGATTTTCAGTGACCCAAATTAGATATGCCACAAACATTTCTCATTCCCAACAAAGGTTATGCACCTGTGTCGCTGCGACCTCTGAAACACACCAGCACCTTCACAGCCACGGAGGGCAACTGTGTCAGGACAAAGGAACAGGCTCCTAACAGAGCTGGTCACCTGGCCATGCCATTTCCAACCAGCACAAACCACCTGCCTCTCCTAGAACCAGTCAGTGGTGTCTGGAGGCATCAGTCCACCTCTGCTCACAGCAGGGGCATGTTTTCTTTTGGAACATCTGGATTTATAAGCAAGTCAACAGTGCAGTGAGAGAAATGACATTACCTTGTATAACAAGGGCACAACTGGCATGTGATCGAACAGCAGAACGTGGGGCTTGTTGTCTTTCTTCCAGTCGGACAGAAAGCGGATGTAGTTTTTATCTGTAATCTTCAGACAGAACCCGAATGTTATTTTAACCTCTGAGCTGTCAGACACCAGCAACGCTCTGCAATGAGGCATCTGAACGAGGACTGAGCCTGAAAGGGCTGTCCAGGTGTTGCAGGAAGCAGACTGTGGGTTGGTCTTTCCAACAGGTATTCCTGACTAATGAATGAATTAAACCCATCTCTCTTGACCTCCCTCAGCCCTTTCAGTTATTGCAGCCTCTGTCGATGCCATTCCAAGTCAAGGCCAATGGCACTGGTATTCTCCTGTTTGTTGGGACCATATTCTTCATATATTTATATATAAAATGGGAAGCCAAGGGTTAAAAGGCACCTGTGAGCCTGTTTCAAGTGTGATACCTCCCAAAAAGGACATAAATGGCTGCATTTACTGTAGAAAGGGAAAGAGACCCTATTTTTGGGGTGAGGAGTCCAATAACTCCAATACCCAGAGGACAAGTCAAGAGTCTGTTGGGGAAAGTGGATCCTGGTGAAGATCCCAAGGGAGGTGAGGTGAACAAGGCCACAGGCAGAGGCCAGGCATGTGAGAGTGCCGTGGGAGCTGACTCAGCCACATTGCACTGAAAGGGGCAGTGGGCATTTCAGGACTCTGCCAAAAATCACCAGAAGGCTGAAATACAGGAATATTTTATCAGTTAGGAGGTTTCGTTATGACTGTGAAAGGGCTCATGCTGCCAGCTCCAGCTTCAGAGGTCTGAAGGAAAACTGGACAAAACAAACAGGACTCTGTGTCAGTGAGTTTTAGCAGACGTGACCTATGAGGTAGTGAGTGGTTCCTCATCTGATAGATGAAATGCTGAGAAAGGAGGAGGGAAGTGAAACCCAGCAGGTTCCTGTCCTAGGGATAGCTTGGGTAGAGCCCTGGCAGCTGTGGGGCGTCACAGCTGGGGGCAGCCTGCACTATAATCACTGGTGTGACCATGTGGCAGCAGGATCAGCCCTTTCCAAGAAGTGCTACAGAGCTGCAGGGTGGGAACGCTTCTCATAGCTCCAGAGTTTGGAGCTTCGTGACACAGATCAGCTTGGAGCCCGAATTAAACAGATTAGCAACAGAAACAGCCAAGGAGAGAGGGATCTCCAGGCAGAGAGGAGAAGCAGCATCTGACACCCCTGCTTGAACCTACCTTTTCAACAAGATTCCCTGGCAGAAGGTTCTCCACGAATTGCCGCAGGTTTTCCCTAACGACAGCGTTGTGGAAGAAGGTTATTTTCCCGTTAATGAGCCCCAGCAGGGTGGGAGTGCTGTGGGCACCCAGATGATGGGCGAGGCGCCGTTCGTATCCCGCGTGAACGACGCCGATTCCTGCTCCTGGAAAAGGACAGCACCGGGTTCACCTGACAGATCCCCAGCAACCCAAATGCACAGAGGAAAACTGATGACCTGCTCCTTTGCCTAGCACCCTGCTTTGGAGTTAGGAATGTTTGGGAAAGCATTAGGATAAATCCCTGAGGAAATCCGCAGGGTTTAAACTGGGTCACGCAAACCTGAAGGCAAACCACTGCAGCCTCACCGGGCGAGGGACACACACCCAACCCCAACAACCTCATCCTTACCCAGCGCCTCCAATTCCTGAGCAACTTCCTTCCACACGGGCTCGATGTGGATGCAGCTGAAGCACCAGTCTGAGGTGATTTTAATGAGGTAAGGTTTCTTGAAACTATCCGGCACGATTTCATTGATGTAGTGGGAAAAGTGGAGCAAATACTTCTCGTCAGAGGTGTCGCGCCTCTCCGAATTAAAAGGGAAATGGAAGAAGGACTCGTCAAAATAGAAGCCATCGTGGAAGCGGTGGAACTGGCGATGCTGCTGCTGAGCAAAGCCCTGGCTTTCCCCAGCATCTCCGTAGCGATCAAAGTTTGCCCTCTTTTCCTCATTGGAGAGAATCTGGAAAGCAAATGATAGAAAAATGATTGCCTGAAACCATGAAGGGGAACTGCCGTGACCGTAATCCCTCAGTAAACAACGTAAAGAACGTGCGGCCTTTGCCTCATGTCGGAGGCATAAATATTTTGGAAGAAGGAAGCATCACATCCTTCCAGGCTCACTGTGGTAAATAAGGGTAAAAAACCCTCAAAGCCCAAAGAAAAGGAGCCCCTAAATCCAGACTGCTGTACCCTCTTCTGTCACCAACAGCTCCGTGGGTCTGAACATCCTGTGTTCTGAGCACAAATGCTCTTTTCTGGAGTGGCTTTTGCTGGTCTCTCTTTGAATCTGGAGCATTCAGAAAGTGCCAAAAGTTTCAGTGAGCAGCCGGAAGCCCTGCAGAGAAACTGCATTTTTTAGCAGGGAAATAAGGATTTATTTTGATTTCTATGGGCTTGGCTGCCACAAACTGGGGCAACCAATTTCTAGAACAACATGCAAATAACTACTGCTAAGAATAATTTGAGGTGACCAAAGCCCTGTGATGATTAACGTTGCTTACATCACCCCAAAATGCTTTTATGTATGCGTGACACAGTCAAGACGCTGCCCAGCTGGGCAGGGCTGGAGGAATACCCACTCCTTCCTTCTTTGAGGCTTTTTAGCAAAAACAGGGCAGACCCATAGCAAAGTATTTGCAGCAGAAACCATGTTGGTGACTCCAGTGGCTCTGTCAACAAAGCTGAGCAAACTTTTTGGGTGGGTAATGTCTACCTCCACAGGGTCAAGCACATTTCCCACACAGAAATACACAGGAAAAGCACAAAGCCATGTATGGAAAAATAATGCCACTTGATGTTAATGACAGCAGGAGTTTACAGGAAGCATGTTTTACCTCGTAGGCCTTGCTGATCTGGATGAATTTGTCCTCTGCTCCCGGGTCCTTGTTTTTGTCAGGGTGCCTATGGGGCAGAACCATAGGAAAAGGGGTCAGTGGGGGGCACAGAGAGCTGTTGGCCTCTGTTTTGAGGTGAGGAGGACATGGGCAGTGAGGGTGTGCAGTGACATCCCTGAGGCTGAGATCAGATTTACACCCAGCACGTGGTGTCCCTGCCCAAACCCCACCCCAGAACGCAGCACTGGGAAGTGTGCCGTGTGCCTGTGGAGCTGTCCCTCTGTCTGCTCCATCCCCAGCAGCCCGAGCCCAGGACACGGAGCGTGTCTCCTCATAGCAATGCCTCCCTTGGCTGCTGCCCTACATAACTACCGGGTTCTTCCTCAAATCATCTCCTGCCATGGCCTCGGGGATGTCTCACACAGAACAACATGGGCTCTAAAAGCTCCAGGTAATTTTATTCACGTTGTTTCTATGCCTTAAGCCTGCCCCTCACCACACACCACCGGCATGAGGAGCGTGCTATTTGCGCATCCAACACATTTCCCTTCCACAGCACAGGGACTGAACTGCCCTTGGACATCGAGCTATCAAGCTGAAACTTCAACCCTCGTGTATCAGAAGTTCCCAGGGAGTTTTTCTCCCCCCAGCCAGACTCCAGGAGAACTTTCCCCCCCACAGCCAGACCCTGGAAGAACTCTCCCCCAAAAGCCAGACTCTGGGAGAACTTTTCTCCCTGTAGCCTGATTTTGGGAGAACTTTGTCCCTTTGTAACCAGACTCTGGAAGAACTTTTTTTCCTCTAGCCAGACTCTGGGTGAATTTTCCCCCCACAGCCACACTCCAGGAGAACTTTTCCCTCCATAGCCAGATTCCAGAACTTTTTCCCCACAGGGAGACTCCGAGAGAATTTTCCCACCCCAGCCAGGCTCTGGGAGAACTTTTCTCGCTGCAGCCTGATTCTGGGAGAACTTTTTCCCCTCGTAAGCAGACTCTGAGCGAAGTTCTCCCCCCGCAGCCAGACTCCCGAGGGTTTTAGAGCACGGATCGCTGGCATGGAGCATCTACGCGTTTCAGGCTGACTCCCGGCCTGCGAGGAAGCCGGGGCACACGGCCAGGCCGGGCGCCTCATGCCACCACGGCCGGGGGGCCTGCCGCTGTCACCGAACCGACGCCGGGATCCGCTCCCGGGGCCGGGCGAGGGGTGGAAGGGCAGCACGTACCATTCCCGGGCGAGCCGCTTGTAGGCCTTCTTGATGTCGGCCTGGCTGGAGCTCCGGCCGACCCCCAGCACGCGGTACGGGTCGAATTCACCCAGCGCGGCCGCTCCCAGCGCCGGCAGCAGCAGGAAGAGCAGGAGGCACCCGGCCCGGCCCGGCTCCATGGTCCGGCGCGGCCCGCGGGCGGAGGGAGCGGACGGGCCGCCCTCCCGCACCGAGCGCCGCCGCTTCCGGCGCGCCCGCCCGCCGTCCCCATGGAGACCGAGCGCTTCCGGGAGAGCGGCGCTGCCGCGGGGGGATGCTCCCGGGTGAGGCCCTGAGGGAGGGCTCCTGTCGGCTCGGAAGCTGTGGCGGTGCCGTGGGTTGGGTTCGGGATGGCGGTGGTGGCAGCCGGGCGGGCCAGCCCTGTC
>VZRR01008550.1:11724-27482 GCA_013398015.1 Oreocharis arfaki | reverse complement strand
CCCTTCCCCTCACCCCTAGCACCCCCGTACCGGACTCCTCGTCCTTCTTATCGAACTTCTTGATCATGGCGGCCCCGCTCCCGCGCCCTCTCAGCGCGGCCGCCTCAGCTGCCCACCCGGAAGCCCCGCCCCCATCTCGCTCTCTGATTGGGCCGCGGCGCTGTCAATCAAACCCGGCGCCTTCCGCCTCGCCAAGCCGCGCCCCCACTCTCGTGCTGACGGGGCGGGGCCAGACTGAGGGCGAGTCTTAAAGGAGCCGCGTCGTTATTTTGTGAGGGGAGTGAGGTTTTGCTGGCGGGCAGAGTGACAAATGGATAAACAAACCGTCTGAACTCCAGGCGAAAAAACGGGAACTCATGCGGAATTCACAGGATAATCCAAGCCTCTGAGCCCCTTGGCAAAAACCCAGGTAAGTCGCAAGTAACTCCTATGTAACTCACATTTAACTCCCGTGACAAACCAACCACTGAGCCCCTTGGCAAAAAACCGTGTAATTCCCGTGTAGCTCACAGGTAACTCTCGTGTAACTCTCAACACAAACCAACCATTTGAACCCCTTGGGGAAAAAAAAAGAAATAAAACTCCGAATAATCTCCCAAGTAACTCCCATGTAACTCATGTGAAACTCACAAGTAGCTTCCGTGTAATTCCCATGTAACTCATGCGCGACTCACACGTAACTCCCATAACAAACCAACCATTTGAGCCCCTCGGCAAAAAACAACCAGCCTCAGGTTGTGCCAGGGAAGGTTTAGGCTGGATATTGGGAAAATTCCTTCGTGGAAAGGGCGGTCAGGCCTTGGCACAGCTGCCCAGGGCAGGGGTCGAGTCCCCATTCCCAGAGGGATTTCAAAGCCCTGTGGATGTGGCATTTGGGGACATGGAGGAGTGGTGGCCTTGGCAGTGCTGGGATGAGACTGGACAAGTTTTCCCTAAAATATGAGGAATTGGGATGAAGAGAGGTGCTGCTGCTTCCCAGTGGAACAGCAGGAATAACTTTGTGGAGCTGGAACGCCAATCCATAGGAGAAGGTTTGCCCGTGGAGGAACTGGTGCTGCCTTCTCTTGGCACGTCGGGAATGCTGGAATTCTCCTTCTCATCCTGCAAGGAAAATCATTCCATGCTTTGCACCTCTGGGAATGAAAGGAAAACAGGCAGTTCCTTAGGAAACGTGGTAATCCAAGCCTGTATCCTGTTAAATCCAGCAGCGGTGACCATGGAGAGGCTGGAGCACAAAGCCATGACCTCATTTTTAAGGAAAATGCTTTGCAAAGCTGGATTTTTCATGGTATTTTAGGAATGTGATGATAAAAATTGCGTAATTCCATCCCTTTTCCCCGACTTCTCCTGTTATAACGCCATCTCCTGACCTGCACGTGGGATTTTTCCACAATGCAGGGAGTTGTGAAAACTCCTGGGGTAATTCACAGCTTTTTAAACTCAAATCCTGGTTTTTTCCTGTGCTGCTGAGCCAGACTGAAAAACCCAGACAATAATTTTGGGCAGGACACCAAGAACCAAGCAGCCTTTCCTGACACCTCCTGCTCAAGTGAGAACACATCCAACTCCTGATATAATTTTTCCTGAAGTATCCCCCGGGGAATAAATTAAGATGAACTGACTGGTTCCCAATTAAAAAAACCAAATAGACTGGAGCAATGAGTGAGTTCATTCAGTGCCTTTTCCTCTCGAACTGAGGAAAAAATCAGCCTCAAAAATGTCACGGGAGTCACGGGGTCGCTTCAAGGCTCTGTTGTCCCTTCCCCATTCCTTGTCTCCAGTATTTTTGGTGTTTCCAGTCCGGAGAACTGGTTCTCATTCCATTGGGAAACTGGGAAAGAAGATTGGCAGTGCTGCAAAATGAATCTCCAATGGGATTTTATGGAACTTCCATCCAAAAGCTGCAACACTCTACTCTTGTTTTTCCAAGTGGGAATTGTTTGCTGCATTCCAAACCCGAGTGACAGAGAAATTCAGTGCAAACTGGGTTTTTTCACTGGAAGTTTCGAATTTATTTGTCCTAATTCCCTAATCCTGCCCTTATTTCCATGGAGTTGTGGATTTGTGCCTTCTGTGGGTAAAAATTCCATTGGTTTTTGCTTGGACCAGAGGGTTGTAAGGAAAGGGTTTTGGTTTACTCTTCTGAACACCACCAACAAATGGGTTTCTGAAACAAGGCGGGTACCAGGAGGGTTTATTTCCTAAAATAAAATAAGAGGTGTGTTATAATATATAATATATTATTTATATATTATATATCATGTTATATATGTTATATATAATATATATTATATATTATGTTATACAGTATATGTTGTGTTATGCATTCTATACTTAATTACATAATATTTTATATATTATTATACATATATGTGTGAGATTTGATATATGTTACATATTCTATATCACATATATAATTAAACATACATTATTAGAATATAGTATTTATTCTATATTACAGTATATTACATGTTATATTTAATGTATTGTTCAGTATACTATAAATAGTATTATATATTGTAATGTAATATCAATTGCATACTGTATATGCTATATGTTATATACAATATGTATTATATATTGAAATAAATTGTATTATTTAATATTATATTATGTTTTATAAACTGTATAGTATATAATGTATTTTAATGTATTTATTATTATCTTATATGTATTATATTGCAATATGTTCTGTCATTATATATTATATTATGTTTATGAAACTGCAGTATTTTATGTATTTTATTTTATTATATATTTGTATATTATATGTTATGTATTATATTATATATTATTACATATTTATACTTACATTAAATATATTGGATAGTATATAATATATTTTTAAAATATATTTTTATATATTATATAATATATTAGGGGAGGGAGAGAAAGAATAAAGCACCTGAAATCCTCCTGTTCATATATTCCTAATATTTAAGGGAAAAAAGATTCAGAATCTTCCCTCTTTATGGAGAAACATCAAATACAGGATCACAGTGTCTTGATTCTCATCCTAAAATCCCGCTGCTGCAAAGTGCTGATATTGGTCCTTTCCTGGAGCTTGCTGTGGCTCCAGCAGCAAAATCCCTCTTTATTATTTTAATTATTTTAATATTTCTAATAATTAAGATATTTATAGTATTTTTAGTATTTATAATGTTTTAAATATTTATTTAGCCCTTTAAAATTTTTATTAATTGGCATTCATTCACTGACCAATTAAATGTATCTCTTAAAACACAAGTTACTTCTCCTGAGTCATTCTCCTCATGAACACAGGAGAAATTGAGGACTCTTCCCTATCAATGACATCCAGTGGTTTGAGAAAACAGGGAATTATTGAGGTTGGAACACCACATAAATCCCTGTATTTTTTCCAGGTTGGACAGGGCTTGGAGCAACCTAGTCTGGTTGGATCAAGATGATCTTCAAGGTCCTTTTCCAAAGCATTCCACGAATTTTTGAGCCTGGATGAGGAAGGGAATCTTTGTGGAAATCTGGTGTGGAGCTACTCTCGACGTGGTTTTAACCCTCAGGTAGGAAAAGAACTAAAAAAGTTATAAATATCAACAGAAAAAGATTAATTGCTCCAAAATTTAGTATTTTAGAGGGTTTTTTGTCTCTATAAATCGAATGGGACTTGTACGAGAGTTTTATCCATTGGAAAGAACCCCCAGTTCTCCATCTTGTTAAAGACTTAAAAAATTTAGGAATAAGGATAAAAAATTAGGAATTAAAAGAATTAGAGGAATTATAATAATAAATAATTTTAATAAGGAATTAGAAATTAGAAGCTAAAGAATTAGGAATTGAAAGCTAAAAAATTAGGAATTAGAACCTAAAAAAACAGAAATTAAAAGCTAAAAAATTCGGAATCAAATGATACAAAAATTAGGAAAATTAGGACTGAGAGTTCTTCACCCTGACAAATAACTTGTTCCTACCACATAAACTATTCCAACATAATTTTTCCAGAGTTTTTACTGACTGTTTACACTGTAATCACATCCTTGTGGAATTAACTCCAGAAGAATTTACTGCTTTTTTTAACTGTATTTAATTTATGATCAATGTAGGCATGGTTATTTTTATCCGTGGTTATTTTAAATTCATCTTGGCTTCAAACAAGACTTCTCTTCCCAAAAAGATTAAATCCACTCTGGAGCTATTGTTTCCCAAATCTCTGTGTCCAAACTCCGGTGCTCTGCACCAGTTTAATTCTGAATTTAATTAATTAATGGGATTCGCTACTTCAAGTAAATGTCTCAGCTCCAAACACTCCATTATTTGGGGTGTGGAAGAGCTGAATCCCATCCTCTTGGGATAATTCCAGGTGTTGAAGTTCCATGGATGTGGTTGAGGTGTTGTCCAAGCCCTTCCCTTGCTGTGTTCTCCATCTCCCCACCTCTTTCCAGCTGCCTTTGGATCCACTTCCCAAAATCTGAGATGCCTTTACTCCTGAGGAAGGATCCACTTCTCAGTTGTTTCATGGGTTTTATGCAAAGGAAGAGGTTTTTTGGTATATTGACAATACCAATAATAAGAATTAATAATAATAAAATAAAATAAGAATGATAGTAATAATAATTTTCCTTAAATATGAATCCATTTCAATAACAATAATTTATTATTATTATTGTTTTTATTGTTGTTGTTGTTATAATATATAAACAGGTATTGGCAATCCCAATAATAAGAATTAATTAGGATAATAAGGAGGATAATAATGATAATAATAAGGGTTAAGAAGAAACAGGGGAAGAAAAGAAGATAAACAGAGACACAAGCTCAATGAACCAACAATGAGACCAAAGACAAGAAACAACCTCATCACTCACCACAAGTAGTGGGCTGTCAAAACCCTGAAATCCATCCAACAAAGAACAAATTTGCCCTTTCAGAGGAAATTCCTCTCTTTAATCCCTCCACTTTAATCTTTTTCTTTGCTGTTGACCCTGGGGGCAACTTTTAATTTCATATTTGCTTCTCTGGATCTGCTCCGGAGTCCCAGATTCTCCTGGAATCCTCCTCAGGAACACCTGATTTCTTTGTTGTTTTCCATGGCTGTCATACCCTGCCTGGGGTGAGGTTGTGGTGTCACCTCTGGTGACCTTCAGGAGCAGCAGCATCTCCTTAATCCTCTGCTGAAGAGCTTTTAATCACTCTCTGTTATTATTTTAATTACTCTCTGTCCTTACTCACGCTCTACTACACCCCCAAAAACGTGGTGGGCGGAGAACCGCCTAAAAACACCGATTTTGGAGCCTGCAGCTCTTCCCAGCATCTCCCCAACCCCCAGGAGCCTTTAGGAAAGGCTTTGTTGTGGGTGGGCCACACAATCAGGATGTTTGTTCTCAGGATTTATTGTCCCAGGATGCAGAGAGAAAAACAATCATCCGACAGGTACAAGCTGTGCCTGCTTCCCAACTTTCCTTCCACTTCCAGAAGCTAAAAGCTGTTGGTGCCATGCTCCCAACGCTGGGTTTTGCACCTAAAACTTGACCTCAGGATGAGTCTCCATGATCTCAACCACCTGCAGGCAGAGGAGCAGTTCCAAAATCAACCCCAGCCTGCTCACAAACAAGTTTTTCCTGCAGCTTTTATTCCACTTTAACACATTGTTTCCTTCAAGTGCTTGTAGAGGCCGATGAGAACATCACAACATTAATTCCAAGGGGAATATGTGGATTTTTTCAAGTTTTTCAGTGATTTAGCACAGGCTTATAGTCAAGATTTCCAATTTATTGTAATTCACAGCTGTTGAGAGTGGGCCCAAGTTGAATTTGACAATTATCAACTTTAAAGATAAACGTGGAACAGGAAAGTTTTCCCCACCTGACTGGAGTTCAGTTACAGAAGGGGAAAAGGAAACAAACCCCACATGATGGACATTTATTTATTCCTGAAGCTTTATTTATTCCTAAAAGGTATATACAAATCCTCCCTCTTCCTTGTCACCCTCGGAGAATACAAAAAAGTGTAAGCAGAGTTCATTTTGCTTCAGGAGAAACCCTCTGGGAATGTTATTTGCAAGGAAAAGGGGATGTGTCCAAGCCTCCAGCTGGAAATTTCACAACCACATGTTTAGCCAGTACTTCTCCCTCTTAGAACAGCATGAAATAACTTAATGGAATAAAATAAAGGCTTGTGACCAAAATCTGCTCGTTCTCTTTGGGAAGAGGCTGCAGTGATTCTCGCAAACAGCCCCACGTGCAAGAACTGAAAGTCCCCAAATCAGAAGTCGAGACCTAAAGCAACCCCGAGGCCAAAAACCCCTGGGGCGGTTTCAGGGGTGCTTTCCCCTCACATGGGAAAGGAATTGGAGTTACAAAACAATTCCGCTGGAGATCCCCTTCGAGTCCCTGAGCAGAGCACACCCCACCCTGCTGCTCCCCTGGCTCCTGCTGGACTCCTCAGCTCTCAGGTCACACTTCCCAACACTCCAGCACGGAACAAGTTCCCTCAGAAAGCTCTGGAAGGGCCAGAATCTCCCCAGCCTGATGCCCTAAACGCAGCAGCGGCCTGTGCCCATAACTGGGGTGTTCTGTTGGGCAGCAAAGACACCCCATTTTCACCAATTCTGCCAAATTCCAGCCAAAATAGGAGTTTTTCATCGTGCAGCAATTCGTAAAAGAGCAGGAAGTGTTAAATGTTTGCTTTTATCAGGGAATGGTCTAGTAGATGCTTAGCACTGGATCTCCTTCTCCTTCTCCTTCTCCTCCTCCTCCTCCTCCTCCTTCTTCCATTACAGAGGCTCAATACTTTCAAAATTCCCATGACACAAAATGTTACTTACCACTGGAATTTCTTCCTGGAGAAGGAAAAGCCTCCATCCCTCTTAATTTCCAGGGCTGTATTTTGACTTTTCCAGGTGTCTCCAAGCAAAACAGGCAGCGTTGCTTTGGGACAGAGTCTGGGCCCAGCGACTGCTTCTTGCTGGATTAATAAGAGGTAATTAAAATGAAAGTAATTAACTTGATGGGAAATCAGTCTGGGCCGCCAGCCTGAGCTTTACAAATTGTTTACTTGGAACCATTTGCACTCAGCAATGGAATTAGCAGGGATGAACCACGGACCCAAATATTCCTGGGAGGATCAACTCACATCCTGAGAGGGTTTTATGTACTTGGTACAGGAACATGTGGGAGCTGATAAGAAATAAAGTAATTCCTGGCTAAATCCTCAAAGGCAAACAAAAGCTGATTAGCTGCTGGAGTTTGGGCCATTCTGCTCCTTGAGGCAGAGTTTTGGTTTCTGTTTGCTGGAAAATGAACCCAAAGGAAGATTTCTGCCCAGCAAGGAGACGGATTCTCATCCCTTCTGCTGGCATCTTGAAACCAGCAGTTTGTCTCCCTTTGGACATGGGCCTAATCTCTAGTCCTGGCTTAAAATCCAGCTTTTCTTACACAAAAATCTCTGGTTCAAGAGTCACAGCCAGCAGCAGAACCCTTCCATGAACTACATCCAAGGAGAAACCTGGGACTCTGTAACTGCTTCCACTTGTGGTGCTGCATCCCCCTGGCTTCCCCTTCCTTGGAGCTGCTCTGGGGCCTCAGGAATTCCCACATGGATGGTGGAGTGTCCCTTGACTGAACCAGCTGGACAGGGAAGCATCCCTTGACCATATCAGCAACTTGTGCATGAAGAAGGTGGGAGAAATTGTCCATATGAAGAGCCCCAGTTCCTTGAGTGAGGTGAGGAGCGAGGGATAATCCCTTGTTCCCTGAAGGCCTTGGAATATCCCTTACTGGAATCAGAGCCTGAGTGGAAAAGTATCATTGTCAGTTCACTGCTTTTTGAAAAAAAACCTCCAGTAAATCCCAGCTTGGGTTGTGGCCAGGATGGAAATCTACTGGTGACTTACGGGAAATCATGGAATCACAGAATGATTTGGAAAGGATTTTAAGGATCATCCAGTCCCACCCCCTGCCATGGGCAGGGACAACTTCCACTGTCCCAGGGTGCTCCAAGCCCCGTCCAAGCTGGCCTTGGGCACTGCCAGGGATCCAGGGGCAGCCACAGCTGCTCTGGGAATTCCATTCCAGCCCCTCCCCACTCTCCCAGCCAGGAATTCCTTCCCAGTCTCCCATCCATCCCTGCCCTCTGGCAGTGGGAAGCCATTCCCTGTGTCTTGTCTTGTCCTGTCCTGCCCCAGCCCAGCCCCCCCCCCAGGCCTGGGCTGATCCCAGTGTGGGCAGCAGGGCATGGGGGATCCTGCCCCTGTGCCCCCTCAGGTGAGACCCCACCTGCAGAGCTGCTCCAGCCCTGGGGCCAACAGCAGCAGGACCTGGAGCTGCTGGAAAGAGTCCAGAGGAAGCCCTGGAGCTGCTCCCAGGGCTGGAGCCCCTCTGCTCTGGAGCCAGGCTGGGAGAGCTGGGGGTGCTCACCTGGAGAAGAGAAGGATCCAGGGAGAGCTCAGAGCCCCTTGCAGGGCCTAAAGGGGCTCCAGGAGAGCTGCAGAGGGACTGGGGACAAGGTCTGGGGGGACAGGACCCAGAGAATGGCTTCCCAGTGCCAGAGGGCAGGGCTGGATGGGATCTTGGGAAGGAATTCCTGACTGAAGGCCCTGGCACAGGGTGCCCAGAGCAGCTGTGGCTGCCCCTGGATCCCTGGAAGTGTCCAAGGCCAGGTTGGACAGGGCTTGGAGCACCCTGGGACAGTGGGAGGTGTTCCTGCCCATGGCAGGGGATGGAACAAGATGCTTTTAAGGCCTCCTTCCAACCCAAACCATTCCATGATTCCATGAAATTTATATTAAAACCTACTTTTGCCAATACTACTGATGGTGGTGATGACGAGACAGTGGTGATAAGCCAGCCCAAAAATTGCTTCTCACGTGTTCGAAGCACTTGAAAACAAACCACCCCTAAAGTGTGAGCTTGGATGTGGGATGGTGAATCCCTTTGGAAATCCAGATGCTGTGTCCAGCCCTTGGTTTTCTCCCTGCCCCGAGGGAGGGATGTTTTAGGGTCGCATCCTTGTCCTGCTGCGGGCTGGGAAGGATCCTTTGATGCTTCGCCTTGGGATGACAGTGCACAAAGGACTCCCTGGGTGGGATGATCCCACAGATCAGCCTGTCAGGGAAAATTTCCTGTCTGACCATCCAGGAGCCACTCTGGAACTCACAATTCCTGAGCTGAGAATGAAACCTCTTCACAGCTCCACCCCCACACTCACAGGGTCAGAGCAGGTTTTCTCACTCCACGTTTCCCATGGCAGAGGCTGAGATGTCTCAACCCTTAAAATAATTTAATCTCAGCGCAAAGAACAAAACAACAGCTCGAGCTGGTGCCTCTCAGGAGGGCCCCTGAACAAAGAACACCCTGGGTTTTTACACCCTCACATTCCAAGCATGGAAAAGCCTGGATTCCTCGGCTCCTGCCATGGCTCCGAGTGTCTGATCACTTGGCTGGACCCCAACTCTCTGTGCCTTTCGCCGGTCAGGGCCAGCTCATGTCCTCTTGTCCCCAACTCACGTCCCTCTTGTCACCACCCAGAGCTCGCCCTGCAGCTGCACCCTCAGCTACCTGCACAGAGTGCATTCCTCGACAGCCAATCATTCCCTAGCTCTGATTTTTCTATGGAAAAGCTCGAGGATTTTCATTGAGAGATACGGCAAATCTGCCATTCTCAAAGATCACAACCCTCCGGTTCAACCAGTATAAACTCTTGCCCAGTTGTGCTTATCTCCTGGAAGATCAGTAGCTACAGGGCTCGTTCGCACTGGGACCACCCAAATCCTCTCCTGGAAATTTAGGTCACGAGTGGATTTTTTCATCTTTCGAAGGAATTCTTGAGAAGAAGGGCAAAGCCTTCCCAGACCAAATTTTCTTTACCAAACTCGGGGATTATCACGCTCGGCTCTTGTGTAAACTGTGCACCCTGCCTTGCTGATTGCTTCTTGTCGGGCACATCACGTGGGATCCCAGCCCGTCCAGAGTACAACCACAGCCTTCGCCAGCCAGCCTCGGGAATCTGGGAGAGCGCTCCGCCGGAGCGGAACCCTCGCAGCATTTTCATCGGGCGTGTTTCTAAGCACCACCCTCAGGAGCCTCCTCCTCGTTCTCCAGGCTCACGTGGCTCTCTCTAAAAAGCGTTTGGCAGGGTCAAGTGATTTGTCACGGGTGCAGCCTCCCTTCTGCTTCAGGAGGGGTTAATTGAGTTTAATTCTCTTTCCTCGATGGCAGAGGGAGAATTTATTCATCTCTCAAGAACGTCTGGTGATTGGCCATGAAATGGTGCCATCCAAACAACCCTTTGCTTTCCCTTTGCTACACCCGCAGGGCTGTTTGCTGATGCTCACTGACAAAATAAAACGATGTGAGAATAAACAAAGAGGCCACGAGCAGGGAGCCGAGTTGAGGAGGATTTGTTGTGGGCAGGATCTGTGGGATCCAAGTCTTGGGAATGCTGTGGGATGGAGCCCAACTGCAGGAGCTCGGCAGATCTTCCAGGGCTGGATCATAGCTTGTCCAGTTTTGAGGTTTGCGTGGGGACCAGCATTTTCCAGCTCCAGCACTGGGATTCCTGCATCCCAGGGACATGGAATCCCCACAGATCCATGGCCAGATCCTGCCAGGCATAGGAGGGAGGAACAGGACCCACCCAGGACCGTGCGATTGCCTTGGATACCACATTCCCCTGAGCAGGGAGTGCTGCTTTATCTCCTGCCATAATCTCAGCGCAAAGCAAGATACTGCATCCCTTCCCAAGATATTGCATCCCAAGAGTACCACAACCCTCCTGGGCCTTGCAGCGACCCCCGATATTGCATCCCCCCAGGCACTGCTTTCTCCAGGGGTATCCCATCCCCTCTCCCTCACCCCTGATACTGCAGCCCCTGGATCACGCATCCCTTCCCCTCCAAGTATTTCATCCTCCTGGTATCATTTCCTTTCCAGAGGATCTCACATCCCATGGATGTTGCATCCCCTCTCTGGTTACTGCATCTCCCCGCACGCCGGGAATCGCATCCCTCTTTGGGTACCAAATTCCACACCCTCCCTGCTCTCCCAGGATTTGTATTCCCGGGCTTTTCTGTCCCTTCTGCTATTGCCTCCTGCTCGGCATTGCACCCCCCACCCCTCCCGGTATTCCATGCCCCCGGGCATCTCATCCTCCCGGGAATCTCATCATCCCCGGGGGCAATGAATCCCCCTCATCCCCCTTTATTTCATCCCGTTCCGGGTATGGCATCCCCGGGTACCGAACTCCCCCCGGGCACCAAATTCCCCTCGGGCACCGAATCCCTCCCAGCATTGCCACGCCTCCCGCTCGCCGTTCCTGGGCACCGCATCCCCTCCGTGCCCTTGGCTCCCCATGCCCGCAGGGCGTTGCGCCCCTCCCGGTGGCCCGGGCTCGAAAGCGAAAGTGAAACCACTCGGGCCACACCGGGACCGCGATAGAGGCAGGGAAGAGCCGCGAAGCCCCCTCTGGAGCGCCCGCTGGAGTCCGGAGCTGCTCCCGGGCCGGTCCCATGGCACGGCCGCTGCTGCCGCTGCTCTGGGCTACCGTCGCTCTCCTGCTGCTCCGCGCCGCCGCCGACACCGGTAAGCGGGGCTGCCCCGGGATCCCCGGCTCGCCGCCGGCTCGTCCGAGCTCTCCCTGGGGTGCTCACACCCTCCCCTGGGTCCCTACACCCGCCCGGGGTGCCCACGCCGTCCCGAAGGTGCTCGCTCTGCTTTCCTGGGATGCCGGTGCTACTCGCCGGGATCGCCGCTCCGCTCCCTGGGGAGTCTGCTCCGCTTCCTGGGTTAGCCATGCTGCTCCCTGGGGTGCCCGAGCCCCCGCTCGGGGTGCCCACGCTGCTTCTGGGGGTGCTAATGCCATCCCGAGGTGTTTGCTCTGGTCCCTACGGTGCTCGCTCCGCTTCCCGGAACGCCGGTGCTGTTCCCCGGGATGCCCACGCCGCTCCCTGGGATGCCTGCTCCGCTTCCTGGGGAGTCCGCTCTGCTTCCTGGAGGACTCACGCTACTCCCTGGAGTACCTGAGCGCCCACTCGGAGTGCCCACACTATCCCTGGGGTGCCCATGCCATTCCCAAGGTGTTTGCCCCGGTCCCGAAGGTGCTCGCTCTGCTTCCCGGGATGCCGGCGCTATTCCCCGGGATGCCCAGGCTGCTCCCTGGGGATGCCTGCTCCCCTTCCTGGGGTACCCACGCTACTCCCTGGGGTACCCAAGCCCGTGGAGGTGCCCAGGCTGCACCCCAGGGTGCCCATGCCATGCCTGGGGTGTCCACTCCTCTTCCTTGGGTTCCCAGGCTGCTCCCTGGAATACTTAAGCTCCCACCCAGGGGGTCCTTGCTGCTCCCTGGAGTGCTCACTCTGCTCCTTGCATTCCCAAACCTCTCCCTGGGTGCCTCATAATCCCCCCCCCCAGAGTGCCCAGGCTGCACCCCCAAGTTCCCTGGGTGCCCATCTCGCTCCTGGCATTCCCACACCACCTCCTCAACACTGTCCAGGGAGGCTGAGGGTGATTTTTGGGATCCGTGTCACGGACCTATGGGAGCTGCATCACTGTGGGATTTCAGCCTGGGTGGGCTCTGTGGATTTTCCATGGCACTGGGAGTTTTCCACGGCTGCTGAGCCCAGAGTGTCACATCGTGTCTTGCCTCTCCAAAAACCCAAAATCCTGCAATCACTGGAACATGAAAGTTGAAAAACACCTCTAAGATCATTGAGTCTAACGATGAACACAGCCCTGCTGAGGCCACCACTGCCCACGTCCCCAAGTACTTTTAAATCCCTCCAGGAATGGGGACACCCTGGGCAGCTGTGCCAGGGCTGGACAGCCCTTTCCGGGAAGGAATTTTCCCGATATCAAACCTGCCCCTCCCCTCGCCCAGCCTGACGCCGTTCCCTCTCTCCCGTCCCTGTTCCCTGCCAGCAGATCCCAACTCCCACCTGGCTCCAAGATTTCAGGGAGTTGTGCAGAGCCACAAGGTCCCCCCTGAGCCTCCTTTTCTCCAGGCTGAGCCCCTTTCCCAGCTCCCTCAGCCTCTCCTGGGGCTCCAGCCCCTTCCCCAGCTCCGTTGCTCTTGGACACAACAGCTTTGGGAAAATCTCATCACAGCTCAGACATTGGAACCATCCCTTGGTTCATCCCTCGGGAGCCCCTGGAAGCAACAAGAGCATTATGAAATATTTAATTAACTGAAAATGTGGGAATTGTGAAGGATTCTGTGAAATAAGGCTGCGAGGGAGAGCAAAGCTTTGGGACGGCTTCAGCACTCTCTGTTCTCCAAGTTCCTGTGAGCTCCTGAAGCCCTGGTTATCTCTATTTATAAAGCAATGACTTTATAAAGCAATGAATGGTGAGGCCTGCAAAATGTCCTGAGTGAAAAAAATAACCCAGAAGAGCCACAGGAGCTGAGAAGACAGGAGCCTTGAACCTCAGGAGCAGGCTAAAAATAGCCCTCCTTGAAGTCATTCCCCCTGACCACTGATCCCAGACCTCCAGACAGCATTCCAGGCAGCAGTGGTGCCACCAGGACCGTTGTTTGGGGCAGAAAATGTGGTTTTGGGAGGTGTTAGAGAAAATGAATAGTATTTATTTCTTTTAGTTCGGTTGATGGATAATTTGGGATGTGCTGCTGCATCCCACCATGTTCCCACCGTGTATCCCATCCTCTCCTGCTTTCCATCCCTGGCCCAGCTGGTCAACTGGAACTATTTTTCAGTTAAAACATGAACAATTTTTATTTATTTCTGTGATTTTGTCATTTCTCATGGATTTTTCTTGGGTCCAGATTTGTGAAATTCCTCTTTTCTCCACTTTTTTTTTGGCTCATGGCTTTTAAATTTTGAGCAGAAAAATCCCCCAAAACATCTCTCTGGGCCTTTTCCTGATAATTTTTTAAGGAGAACATCCAAGTTTTTCCCAGTGTGGGTTCTCCAGTGTCCAGTTGTGGTTGTGCATCCTTGGGAAGCTGGATTTGGACACGGGATGACATCACATGGCAGCATCTCCATGCCTGGGATCATCCTGGCCATATTCCCGGTGCTGCCACGTTCTGCTTCCCAACCTGCCAGAATCCTCCAAAACCGGCATCGTTGGAGGTCATCGGTGGAGAAAGACAAGAAAAAGTGAAGTAAAAAATTCATGGAAATGCAAAACCCATGAATACTGGGCACGTTTCAACCTGGAAATCTGATCCGAGCAGGATGCAGGGAATCCAGATGGAAATGAGGCAGCTGGAGATGTTTTCCTGGGAAGGTTGGCTCCCATCACCGCAGCTCCTTTGGGACGTTGGCCAAGGATGGGATGAGTCTTTCAGCACCCGGGATGATGCATCCATGGGAAATTCCAACCCACTGCCGAGGGATAAAAGCCTAAATCCTGCATCTCCAGGGCTGTTTCTTCCTCTTTTCCCCCTTGGAAGGTGTTTTGTCTCATCAAACAAGCTGAAATCCATGGATGGTGTGAGATGCTGGATCATGATCCTGGAGAGTGGCATCGCTGGGATCTTGTTGAACAACTTGGGCGTTTTTTGGAAGAGAAGATTCCAATCTACTGGAAAAAAAAAATTCTTTGGGATGAGGAGAACAGGTTTAAAAGCTGGAAGGCATAAACAGAGCCTGTAGATCCCTGTTTTTCCTGGATATTTTTGGTGTTTCTGGCTGGATGTCCTGCTGTGCTCCCTTTAAAGGAGCAGCTGGAGTTGGCACTGGGAGGGATTTTCATTCAGTTAAGGCACAGTTTCAGGTCTGGTGAGTTGTGAGGCTGTCACAAAACGTGCCCAGGCATTTCCTCCAATCCCGGTTCCAAGAGTTGCTGCTTCCAAGAATTTTGCCCATGGCTTGAGAGGAGGCCAAGAGCTGCTGTGCTCAGCACATGCGTGGTCCCCGTGTCACTCGTGTCCTCTGGCCACACCAGCTGCAGCCCTCGGGGTGTCCCAGTGCCAGGATCACACTTGGATCCAGCTGGATCCAGCTGAGCACTGAAATTGAGCAAATTCCCCCCGGGATGTTCTGGAGATGCACCACAGACTGGGGCAGGAGTTTTTGAGGATGGAGATTTTTATCTCTGGGTGTTTTGGGTGCTGCGGGAGAGCGTTGTGGTCCTGTCCCCACTGCTGCTGTGCCACTGTCCCCTCCCCATCCTGCTCCCATTCCCACTGTGCTTCCATCCCCATCCTGCCTCCATTTCACTCTGCTTCTAAACCTATCATGTTCCCATTCCCACTGTTTCTATTCCCATTGTGCTCCCATTCCCACTGTGCTTCCATCCCCATCCTGCTCCCATTCCCATTGTGCTTCCATCCCCATCCTGCTCCCATTCCTACCATTTCCATCTCCATCCTGCTGCCACCCCTGCTGCCACCACACTCTTGTCCCTGGTGGCTGCTGTCCCTGTCACCGGTACATTCCCATCCCTGTGTACTCCTGTCCTCACTGCCATGGCATTCCCATTCCCATTCCCATTCCCATTCCCATTCCCATTCCCATTCCCTCTGTTCTTCCATCTCCATCCCATGACAATCCCAGCCCAACTGTGCATCCCTCCTGGCTGGATACTGCTCCATCCTAGCTGGACATCGCTCCATCCATGCCAGGCATCCATCCATCCATGCCAGGCATCCACCCATCCATCCACCCATCCATCCATCCATCAATCCCAGCCCTGCATCATTCCGTCCTATCCATAATTCCCATCCCAGATATCCATCGCTCCATCCTAGCCATACCTCACATCCCAGCCCTGCATGGATCCATCCAATCTCTGCATCCCATCCCAGATATCCATTGCTCCATCCTG
>VZRR01008550.1:0-11677 GCA_013398015.1 Oreocharis arfaki | reverse complement strand
CCATCCATCCATCCATCCATCCCAGCCATGCATCATTCCGTCCTATCCATAATTCCCATCCCAGATATCCATCGCTCCATCCTAGCCATACCTCACATCCCAGCCCTGCATGGATCCATCCAATCTCTGCATCCCATCCCAGATATCCATTGCTCCANCCATCCATCCATCCATCCATCCCAGCCCTGCATCATTCCGTCCTATCCATAATTCCCATCCCAGATATCCATCGCTCCATCCTAGCCATACCTCACATCCCAGCCCTGCATGGATCCATCCAATCTCTGCATCCCATCCCAGATATCCATTGCTCCACCCTGGCCGTGCATCCCATCCCAGCCATCCATCGCTCCATCCAGGCTGTGTTCTGTGTTATTCCCACTGTACATCTCTCCATCTCTGTGCTGGCTCCCATTGGGATATGGGAGCTTCCAGCAGCCAGGATCATGGATGAGCCATTCCCACACCACCACAGGGATCCAGGTGCTGGCAGTTTTGGAGCACCCAGGAAATTTTCCCCCTTGCATCAGAAAAGAAGGGAAATTTCACCACCCTGGTGCAGAACCGACCTCATCCTGAGGCCGAACAGGAAGCGGGAACTCCTTTGGGAAAAAGCAAAGCCATAACTCATAATCCATCGCTGTCCCACTGCCTGGGATGCTTGGATTTCACCTGCCACCTTCCAGAAGGAAAAAAACCCTGGGAAGTGGCTGGAGGACTCAGGAAGCACCTGGAATTTTTCATGTCCAGTTGCAAAATGAATGGAGAAGGAAGGGGGTGATGAGCACAGCTGGAATGCAGCAGCTGGAGACAGGATGCAGCCCGGGCCACTGGCCTGGGACAGTCACTGCAGGGGGTTGAAATTCCATAAAAATTCCTTGGCGGCTGGAGGAGCTGCTACAGTGACCACAAACATGCAGGAAGTTGAGTTTTCCCTCTCCCCAGCCTCTGGAGGAGCTGCTACAAGTGATCCCAAACATGCTGGGAATATTTTCCCTTTCTCCATCTGCTGTGTATGGGCACAGTCATCTCTAACATATTTTTGCAGGCTGATGAGGCTCTCCCAGCCCCAGGGCAGCACCAAATCCCTGTATCCACCCCCAGGCAGGATTTCATAGAAACATGGAATGATTTGGGTTGGAAGAGAATTTAAGGATCTCCTCATTCCATGCCAACCTTCCACTATCCCAGGTTGCTCCAAGCCCCATCCAACCCGGCCTTGGACACTTCCAGGGATGAGGAGTGGGGAATTCCCCAGCACAGCCAGAGGTTGCCTGATCTCCCTGTGGTGATTCCATCTTTTTTTCCATCCCGTTCCCATTCCAGCGCGATGCAGCCGCCCCAAGGCCGTGGCCAACGCTCACATCGACGCTGGGAACCACATGGAGCTGAATTCCCGCCTGCGCTACTCCTGCAACCCGGGGTACAAACGGAAAGCTGGGACCTCCAGCCTCATCCAGTGCATCCTCTGGAACGGCTCCGAGCCCCGCTGGACCGACCCCACGCTCCAGTGCATCCGTGAGTCCTCGGTGGGAATTTGGGAGCAGGGACACCTCTGGCACTGGAGGATGGGAAGAGATGTGGGTGCCGCCCACATCCAAAAGAAGCAGAAGTGGGAGGGAAATTATGGAGAGGAATTTAATCCGTGGAATTCCTAACGGATCAGGGGTGATGTCCACGGGTTGGAAACATAAAAGTTTAGGGCCTCATATCCTTCAGTGACCCCAGACCTGGGGGAGGAAGTTAAAACCCAGGAGAGGATGGAACACCAGGAATGTGGAATTTATAAACCACAAAGAGACTCTGCATAAAGCAGAGGTGCCAAGTCTGGGAAAACAAAATTGAAAGGCTGAAAATATGGATTAATTAGGATAAGAAGGGAGAAATCATTAATCAATAGAAGGTAGAATGGTAATCAGTAACTCATAGCAAATGAACATTAATTCCTTTGTTTGCTAAAACGTAGAAATATTTAAAATTTGACAACTGAAATCTGGGATTTGTGGAATTTCCTCCGGACCTCAACATTGGATAAAATAATTTTGACTTTCTAACTCACCAAACCAGTCAGAGTTCATTTCCCAGCTGATGCTGTCTCTCTGCTGTGTTTTCTCAAAGGAGACCCAGCCCTCTCCCTGGAAACCACCGGCCCGGAGCTGCCGCCGGCACCACGCACGGAGAGCACAACCCAGAGGGGTGAGGGTTTGGGACTGGGTTTGGAGCTGCCACGGCCATGGCAAAGCCACGATTCCCAGGGTGTGGAAACCACAATATTCCCATGGTGGCATCAAATTCATCCAAGGGTGAAATCCCAGCGTTTTGTAGCTGTTGGATGGAGGCGTGGAAATAACGGCGCTGCCTTTTGATTTGGGGAATTGAAAGGTTTTCTGCTGTTTTCCCAGCAGGAACCACCGGTGCCAGCCTGAATTCCAGCCCCTCTCCAGCTTCCAGTCAGCCACCAGTGCCACCAGCACCTGATGGGCTGTCCCCAGATGGATCCAGGCCACCGGAGACGCTTCCAACACTGGACACATCCACACTGGGAGAGGGGACAACCCTGCTGCCCATCCCACCCACGGATTATGCCACAGGTTGGGCCAATTCCCAAAGGAATCCAACCCTCCCCTGGGGCTCCTTTCATCCACAAATGCTCTTTTGCTTTTCCAATGGAATTTTTCCTTCTCTCTAACCTCCTTTTTAGTGAGGCTCCTCCCAGAATCCACCTCTTTCCCACCTTTGCAGCTCAAAATTTCCCTTTCTCTGTTCTTTTCCAGTTTCCATCCAGTCCGTGGCCTCTTCCGTCGGTAAGCTGGGAAAAAAAATTATTTGGGAAAACAGGGGCTTATTTTCTTTATTTTTTTAAGCTTAAAAGCCCTTTGGGGGGCTGTGGGAGCTTTATTCCATGGCCAATGGCAATGCCACCGAGGGGGAAGGATTTGGCACCCAAATTTCTTCCTAAGAAGAATTCCCAATTCCATCCCTCCGGGGATGGGGATGGCACCTTGTGATGGTGCCCGGAGTGGTTTTTGGCTCCTCATGGAGCTCTTTTGGTGGAATTCATGGGTTGGGAGGTTCTCCTCACTCCGTGTGTCCATCCCACAGGATTCCTGGTGCTGCTGGCCACCGGAATCGTGGCCGTGTGCTGCTGGAGGAGGAAGTAAGTGTCAAACCCCAGGGATGAGTTTTCCAAAGCTCCTGTGCTTTCCAAAGCCCTGGAATGCCACTGATGTTCCTCTTCCCTCCACAGGTACACCAGGCAGGGCGACACGGTGACGGAGACGCACATTCCCATGGTGGCTCATCCCTCTGGGAACGAGGAGGTGACACCTCCTGTCATTGTCCCCACGGGCTGAGCACCCCTGGCAGGGACACTGGGTGCACCCACCATCCCGAGGGATGCCAGAGGATGGAATGCTGGATGCTTCCCTGAGGGGTGGCAGAGCACGTCCTGGTCTCCCAAGGAGCAGCCAGGGATGCGTGGCTGCTCTTCCTGGCCTGAACACGGATGACTCCCATGGATGATCCGGCTCCAGCGCCCAAAGGTGGGTGGGTGTCCTGCACCGGGAGCTGGGATTTGGGGGAATTGGCCCTAGGGATGCTGGTGGTGAGCAGGGAGAGGGCTGGGATGATGGGATGGGGTTTGGGATGAAGCTGAGCTGCCCTGACCTGGGTAATTCCCATTCCCTGTCCAGGAGCATGGATAGAGTTGGATTAGCTGGACACCAGTCCCATCCCTTTCCTGGCTTTGTTCCCAAATCCCAGAAATTAGATGGAGAGAGACCCAGCCAGGCCTCCTCCCACACATCCTCATCCCTTTCCTGGCTTTGTCCACAAATTGTCCCAAATGCCAGGAATCAGACAAAAGGGACCCAGCCAAGCATCCCCCAACACATCCTCATCCCTTTCCTGCTCTCTTCCAGCCACTGAGCCAAAGGTGTTGGGACCATCCCACCCTCACACAGAGCTCAGGGATCCTTTGGAAGCACTTTGGGCACCAATCCCAGCTCTGGATCCCGATCTCCACTGGCTCACGGGGAATCCAAGCTGGAGCAGTCTCATCACAGACACCATCGAGGACCAAAGGCAGTAACACAATTCAGGGAATATTTTCCTTTGTGTGTTTCTCCTTTATCCATCAGCAGTTTTTATCCACTTGTTTCCTCACCCAGTTTTTATCCACTTGTTTCCTTACACTCCAGAAAAGGCAGCTGTTTTTATGTAGAAATAAATATATTTTATATAGAAAGCAGCACTCAGAGCAGTGGATTCCTTAACTGGACGTCTCAGCTGGGATGGTGGGAAGGACTGGATTGGGATGAATCCATCCCCACAGCACCAAGAGTTCATCAGATACCACGGGAATGAAAGGTTCATTCCCATCCTCCAGAGGCGATGGCACAGTGGCACCTGCTTGGGAAGCAGCAGGGATCCAACAGCTGAAATTCCATGGTTTTCCTGGCTGCTCTTGTCCTGTCCGTGCTTCTGACCTGGGGATGTGTGACAGGCACGGCACTGGGCACATCCCTGTTCCCAAGGAACCTGGGATGTTTGGGAAATGGGAGAGGCTGGAAGGGAGCACAGGAGGTGCCTGATGCAATGCCTGCTCCAGGATTTGTGCTTCCACCCAGATCCAAGCGTTTGGGGGAATTCCTACCCACGCAGGGAACGAGTTCCTGGAGTCGGCTTCGAAAGTGAAAGGAGAGGGAGGGAAGCAGCTCCAGGAATGACCATGGAAAACAGCAGGATGTACCTGAGCTTCCTGCAGCAGGCACAGCCCACAAGCTTCAGACCGTGTCTGAGGGCACATTCCTGACACCATTTTCAGTTTCAATTTCCCACAGGGTCTGGAATTGTGGCACGGAGAGCAGGATCCACCAGGATTTATGAGAGCGCTGCTGGGAAGGCTGGGAAATATTAAAGGATATTTAAGGGAAGGGAAGAGACAAAAAGGAAGCGTTAAGGCTTTTTTTTTTTGGCTATAAATTTAATTTTAGGGTTAGAAATCCCTCTCCAGTTTGTGCCTGAGTTTGGCTGAAACAAAACCAAAGGAATTTTTCCGCTGCTGCCTCATTTCTTCCCTCCAGGTTGGCTGCAGGGAGAAGGGAAAAAGTCCAGGGAAACCCCCTGGCTGCAAGGATGGAAAACGAATCCACTGGGAGAGATTAAGGATTTCTTCCCCTGGCTTGACAGGAAAACCTAATTTTCAAAAAATAAACTTTCTTTGGATACTTTCCAGCATTGTGTTTCCTGTTTTTCCAGTGGCTCAGAAGGATTTCCAGGAGTGATGGGATATTTGAGAAGTTTGGACACAGGTCACAGGAGGAAGAGGGGGAATGCTCCAAAATGAACCCTGCTCTGTCTGATCCCATTCCTGCAGTGCAGATTCCTCTGGGTATCTCCCGCTTCCCAGCTCCTGGAGGCTGAGGCAGGGCTGGAGGAAAGGCATCACACCTTCCCCAGGGAGCCTGGAGGTTCCTCTGGAGCTGGAATGAAATCCTGCTCCCACATCCATCTGATTTTGGAGCTGGAACGAAATCCTGCTCCCACATCCATCTGATTTTGGAGCTGGAATGAAATCCTGCTCCCACATCCACAGGATTTTGGAGCTGGAATGAAATCCTGCTCCCACACCCACATGATTTTGGAGCTGGCATGTGCCAAGAGGATTTGTCCTGCATCTGAGATGGTTCTGGGAGGCAGGAGGGCTTTGTTAAAGCTGGATGGGCTCTTCCTGGGTCGCTGGGAAAGAGGTGAGCGGAGTCAGGCAGCCGAAGCGCTGCCAGGTGCAAGCCTGGCACAGGAACCCCCCGGGATCCCGGCTGCCATTGCTCTGCGGGAGGAAAAGAGGAGATTTCAGGGAAGAGGAAGCTGCAGGAACACAACCTCTGCTTCCAAGCTCTGCCACAACCCCCTCACATCCAGGGAAGGGAGCCATGATGTGCCCAAAGCAAGGAAATCCCACTCAGAATCATGGAATGGTTGGAAAGGATCTTTAAGGACATTGAGTCCAACCGTTCCCAGCGCTGCCAGGGCCACCCGTGTCCCCAAGTGCCACATCCACACGGATTTGAGATCCCTGCAGGAATGGGGACTCCACCCCTACCTTGGGCAGCCCATTCCCATGCTTGTCAACACTTTCCATGAAGGAATTTTCCCAATATCCAACCTAAACTTCCCCTGGCACAGCTTGAGGATGTTCCCTCTTGTCCTCTCACTGCTCCTGTCCCTGCTGATGGCTCAGAGCTGTTGTCCCTTATCCTGGACATGGAGCTCCACAAATTGACCTCGTGTTCCCCAGCACCCTCTGGACAAGATCCAGGTGGGATCAAACCCAAACCTGGCCCCAAGAGCTGGATTGTCACCGGGGACCCCAAACCCGGCTCCATCTGAGGTCTCAGATGGGATGTTCAGGATGGAGTGGATCTGTGGGAAGTGCAACGCAACCTGGAATCACCCTGGGAATTCCCTGGTTGTGAGCACAAGTAACTGGATGGGGAGCTGAGATCCCTGCTCAGAACAGGACTGGAATGGCTCAGGAAGGTTCCCAAACCCCAAATCCCAGGGAAGGGATGTACATGAGTCAACGGGAGCTTCTTCACCACCAGCCCGGAGCTTAATTCCAGGGGTTTTGTACATCCTGACACACAACAAGCGACGGGAGCTCCATCCTGGTCCTTCCCAGCCTCACTCAGCAGCTCCACCCGAAGGAAACGCTCCTAGGAAACATGGAAAAAAGGGAATGTCACCCCTCAGAGGGAGCTGAGGGGCTGGAACGGGTTGTTCCATTCTTTTTGGAACCCCTAAGGAAGCGACTTGGAAGATGATGGGATTTAAAGAAGGAACAAAACCTCAAATTCCGGGTGATGAAAAAGCTCCAGCGGAAACTCACGCAGGAAGGAAGGAAATGAAGGAAGGAAATGAAGGAAATGGAGGAAATGAAGGAAGGAAACAAAGGAGGGAAACGAAGGAGGGAAACGAAGGAGGGAAACGAAGGAAGGAAATAAAGGAAGGAAATAAATGAAGGAAATAAAGGAAGGAAATAAAGGAAGGAAATAAAGGAAGGAAATAAAGGAAGGAAATAAAGGAAGGAAATAAAGGAAGGAAATAAAGGAAGGAAATAAAGGAAGAGCTGGAAGCCACTGCAGGCAGGGAAAAGGGAACCCACACACTTCCATGGAGATAAGAACTCAGATCTATGGAAAACAACATCCAAATGCAAGAAATGTGGGAAAAACCCCACTGCAATCCTGTGTCTTCCTACTGGAATCTCCACACGGAGCACCAACACACAGGAATAAAAGTGATTCCTGCTATTCTGGGGTGTGCCAGCACAAGGAGCAGTCCATGGCATGAATCCTAGGATCAGGATGGGTCTTAGGATAATCCTTTGATGCAGTGAGCCTTAAACGACCCCAGAGCAGGATTTCCTTGCCTTGGGAAGGTTTCACTTACTCCAGCCAATGCTAAAAGGTTTTCCAGGGATCTGGACATCCGCAGGCACTTCTTGGCTCGGGTCACGGCCACGTAGAGCAGGTTCCACTCATCCTCTGGAGTCCTGCCTAGGATGGAGGAGAGATGATCCATGGATTTAAGGAACAAGGATGAACAGCTCTGTGGTTCTTCCAATGCTTCAGCCAGCTGGGATGAGGCTTGGAGCAAGCTGGGATAGTGGGAAGTGTCGCTGCCCATGGAATTGGATGGGCTTTAAGGTCCCTTCCAACCCAAACCATTCCAGGATTCCATTCCTAGAAGGACAGCGGGCGTTTCTCTGGGAAAGCAGGAATTTGCAGACCCTGTGCTTGCTGTGCAAGTCCCCACACCATCAGCAGCTCCTGCCTCATCCCACGTTCCTGCCTCATCCCACATTCCTGCCTCATCCCACATTCCTGCCTCCAGGCACACCCGGAGAAGCCACTCCCAGCTTCCTGTTCTCCTGCTTGGAGCACAGGCTTGGCTCTGGAGGAGCTTCCCAGTGCCTGGATTCACTCTGCTCACTGGGAAGGGAGCAGCTCCTCCAAAACACGAGCCCGTGGCAAGCAGTNTCTGTTTGGACACGAGATCCTGGAATCAGGGAATTATTTGGGTTGGGAAAGGCCTCTAAAGCATCGAGTCCAACCATTCCCAGCTCTGCCAAGGCCACCACTGCCCATGTCCCCAAGTGCCACATCCACAGGGATCTGAAATCCAGACAGGGATGGGAACTCCACCCCTGCCCTGGGCAGCTGTGCCAATGCCTGACAGCCCTTTCCATGGAGGAATTTTCCCTAAAATCCAATCTAAACCTCCCCTGAGGCCATTCCCTCTTGTCCTCTCCCTGTTCCCTGTGAGAAGATCCCAGCTCCCACCTGGCTCCAAGATTTCAGGGAGTTGTGCAGAGCCACAAGGTCCCCCCTGAGCCTCCTTTTCTCCAGGCTGAGCCCCTTTCCCAGCTCCCTCAGCCTTTCCTGGTTCTCCAGCTCCTTTCCCACCTCTGTTCCCACGCTCCAGCCCCTCACCACACTTTTCTTCCCCACTTTTTGGGGTTCCCTTACGAAGAGCAATGTTAATTCTCCTCAGGAAAGCCCCGCTGGCAGAAGGGATTTGCACAAAATCATCTGCAACCCAAACGGTGTCGAATTCCAGGCCTTTGGCTTGGTGGACGGTCCCGATGAGAAAATCTGGATCCAGCACATGTGGGAAAAAGAAGGAAAAAAGGATCAGTCCCTGCAGCAAGGATGGTATTTTTCATTTCATTTCATTCTGCATTCAATCCCCTTCTCCCAAATTTAAATCAGGAGCAAAGCTCCTCCGTGGGGAATCCGGACGGACGGAGGGAACTTTGTGCAGAGGGAGATTCCTGGCTGGCACCCCGAGCTCCAGCCACATTCCCAAACAGGAATGCTCTGCATCTGAGGAATTTTCTGCTTGACTGTTTTGTCCCCTCCCCAGATTCCAACAGGAATCCCAAATGGGCAGGGATTCTACATTCCACTGTCCCAGGGTGCTCCAGCCTGGCCTTGGACACTTCCAGGGATCCAGAGCAGCCACAGCTTCTCTGGGAATTCCATCCCAGCCCCTCCCCACCCTCCCAGCCAGGAATTCCTTCCCAATCTCCCATCCATCCCTGCCCTCTGGCACTGGGAAGCCATTCCCTGGCTCCTGTCCCTCCAGGCCTTGTCCCCAGTCCCTCTGCAGCTCTCCTGGAGCCCCTTGAGCCCCTGGAATGGGCTGGAAGCTCCCCCTGGATCCTTCCCTTCTCCAGGAGAACATTCCCAGCTCTCCCACCCTGCCTCCAGAGCAGAGACATTCCAACCCACTCCCATCCCACCTCCTTCCTCCCTAAAAAACCCAACTCAAACCCAGCCTCAGCCGTTCTGCAGGACGAGGCGAATTCCCGAGCGGAGCCTGACTAGAAAACGACCCCAAATTTGCTCCTCAGTCCCGGACACGCCGTGGATCCACCTGCCAGGGATTCCTGGGACACGTGGCTCCCCTCAAGCCTCTCCAGCAGCTCCGGGATCCTCTCCCTGTATTTCTCCACGATGGAAATCTTCAATTCCAGGTTTTTGTCGTCGACTCGCTCGGCGTATTCCTTCAATCCGACAAATCCCTCGGTTTCTTCCCATTTTTTGATGAAGGAATCGTTAATCACCAGGTTTGCTGCAAGGGAGAGGACGAGTTGATTCGCTGTATTTTGATTTTAATGAAAGGTTTAATTCAGGTTCTTCCACGCTGCTTTAATCTCCTTTATTTTCCGGCTGCCAAAGGAATTTTGCTGGTGGTAAATTGGTGAATCCCTTTGTTTTCTCCATAAAAAAAATTTTGGTTGTGAAGTTCCTTTCTCAAATTTCCTTTAAAGAACGGAATAAAATTGGGGATAAAAAGTCAAGATAAAAATCCCTCCTTTAAAATTCAGCAGCAGCAGATGATCAAAAAAATCATGATAAAAAAATCATTTTATCCTGAATTTTTATCTTGAATTTTTATCCTGAATTTTTATCCTGAATTTTTATCTTGAATTTTTATCCTGAATTTTTATCCTGAATTTTTATCCTGAATTTTATTCCATGTTTTAAAGGAAATTTTTAAAAGGAGCTTTACAACCAAAATAAGCCAGGGAAAGCTTAAGATAAATCAAAAATGATCTAAAATTTAAAAACAGAGGGAAAAATATCCGAAATTCTGCGTTTACTTACACTGAACATAAGGAATCAGTGTGGAAAGCTGGGAAAAGGTGCTGACAATTCCCAAATTTTGGGATTTCTGGAATTAAGCAGCCAAAACAGCCCAGCCCATGATAAAATGATCTAAACAACCAGGTTTCAACCCAAAAATGAATGAAGGAATATAAAATTAACCATCAAAAAGGGTTTAAATCTCCAGCAAAACTGAAAAAATCCTGGAAAAAAGAAGGATAAGGAAGTACTCAACAGTTTTGCCTGACATCTGCAGGTTGGCTGAGCTTCCAAATGTCATAAATTCTGCTCAGGCGAAATCTCCTCAATCCCTAAAAACAAAGAAAATTTATTATTATTATTATTATTACTATTATTACTATTATTATTATTATTATTATCATCATCATCATCATCAACAATAATAAAACATTTAAAAATAAATGTCATTTCCTTTAATTTACTGTATTTATAAATTACATTTATTCCAAACTGCAAAACCAGGGGAGATTTCCAGCCCTGGGTAGCTCAAACTCTCCTTGAATTGGAATTTTGGTGGAAAAAGGATGGAGAATTTGAAATATCAGCCAAAAATTCCCAAAGATCAGGCTCCAAACCTGTTAAAATTCCCAAAATCAGGCTCTGACCTCTCCAGCTTCCACCAATTTCGTTGTCTCTCAAGAGAACATGGAAAATGTTTGCTCTTTCCCTGTTTTTCCAGCCAGCCTGCAATTCCAGCTGATTTTTATTCCCATAATGCAGGAATACTGTGCCAAAGGCAGCCAGAGCTGCTCTAAATCCTTGGAATTACTTATTCCAGGCATCCATCCCTATTTCCCTGCCCTATCCCTGATAAAAATGGGACAAAGGAGCCTAAAAATGAGATGAGGCCTGGTCAGGTTGGAAAGTAACAGCTCCAAATAACATCCCTGCTCACAAAGAATTCCTGCTTTTTCCTGGAATGTTCATTTAAATCCTTGGAAAGATTTGTCCCAGTGGTCTATCCCTCTTTCCCTGCCCTATCCCTGATAAAAATGGGACAAAGGAGCCTAAAAACGGGATGAGGCCTGGTCAGGTTGCAGAAAAACGGCGTCCCCGGCCACAAAAAATGCCTGCTTTTTCCTGGAATACTCATTTAAATCCTTGGAAATATTTGTCCCAGTGGTCTATCCCTCTTTCCCTGCCCCAGCCCTGATAAAAATGGGACAAAGGAGCCTAAAACCAGGATGCGGCCTGGTCAGGTTGCAGAACAACGGCGTCCCCGGCCACAAAAAATGCCTGCTTTTTCCTGGAATGTTCATAAAAATCCTTGGAACAACTTCTTCCAGCTGTCAGTCCCTCTTTCCCTGCCCCAGCCCTGATAAAAATGGGACAAAGGAGCCTAAAACCAGGATGCGGCCTGGTCAGGTTGCAGAACAACGGCGTCCCCGGCCACAAAAAATGCCTGCTTTTTCCTGGAATGTTCATATAAATTCTTGGAACAACTTCTTCCAGCTGTCAGTCCCTCTTTCCCTGCCCCAGCC
>VZRR01008546.1:686038-706205 GCA_013398015.1 Oreocharis arfaki | reverse complement strand
GAGGAAGGAGAGGAGGATGAGGCTTAAGCACCCTGGTATCAAAGGAACTTCTGTAAAGCAGGCATGCATCTGAATGACTTCCGATAGTGGTGGTGAAGCATGTTTTCTAGAAACTATGTACCCAATTACCCTCTCAGCACTTGTGACTTTGGCAGATTTCTCAATGTAACACTTCTGAATCCTAATTCTTACAATGTTTTTTGTCCTTTAATATTAAGAGCACATAAAGGCATGCATTCTAGATCATGTTTTCTGTTTTTCTTAACACCTCTATTGGACAAAGAACAACTGTTCAGCCTGGGTGGCAACAAGTACGTGTAAAGACATGTCGTAAATCTTGCAGTACAGTGGTACGCTCTGATCACTGAGGCTTGCGTGTTCTTAAGACATATCCTTCTCATGAAAGCATGTTTAATGGTTTTTCTTACAGGACTCAAACCTACCTATAACTTCATTGCAAACGGAAAGCCAATTTATATTCCTAAACAAGGCAAAGGCCAAGCACCTCTGACTTGTTTTACAGTCCAAGTCAGCGTAGGAAATCTTCCACTTCTCTGTTGAAGTCCTCTGCAAAACGCAGGTGTAAATTATGCTTTCCTTCTGGCATAAGAAGCAATCTTAAAAGAGAAAAAAAATCAAACACTGATTATACATTTTATTCTGTGAGTACAGATAATTAAAATACTTGTTGCATTTTCCTTGCTCTGGTTACTCAGTAAGTAACTCTTATAACTCTTATGTTAAGTACTGTCCTTCTATATGTGGTTCCAACAGCAACCATTGGAGCAACAACCATACTACTTGTCCCACTTTGGGGAGGATAAAATAAGCCTAAAACAAATTTTTGTGTCCTAGACCCAGTTTCTAGAAACCTTTCTGGAGACCTACACAGAAGGTAAGATTCCAAAACTTATGTGAGTAAGATGCATCTTTCAAAGGTATGTAAAGTACTTGAGCACTTTTGCCTCTTTCAGAGAACAGTAGTTGTGTGAAATGGCAGTGAAATGTAGAGTCCTTGTCATGACCCAAACTTGGTTAGTATTTGTACTTTGTCTAATCTTTCTGCAAAAAGATGATCCAAAACTAAAATGGTTCATCCATTAAAATAAGAAGGGAAGCTGGAACTTCTGTGGCTGTACCAGAAGCTTAGAAGTAGTACCTGTGAATAAGGTTAAATCATTGTAATATGAATATCAGTTTGACATGCCTAAAATTCTACTGACTTTTGCTTTCTATCTGAGGCAAACTTTATACATCAGGGATGTACACTTCTTTATGTGGGGTTGGGAAATTCTTTAAATTGTTTTGTTCTACCAGATACTAAGCAGTTTCAACAGAGCTAAAACTCTGTTGACTGATACTTTGTGCTGCCTGCATGTCAAAGTCCCCACTATAGCAAGAGGGATCAACCTTCTTTTGGTGGTGACAAGTGCTGTTTTGTTTTGGGAAAAGAGCCAGCAGCGTGTGAACATACCCAGATTTTCTAGTGAATTCTGTCTGAATTTTATTAAGGCTGTTTCTTCAAAGACTAAGCAGCACACAGACCCACAAACCTATAGCACTGTGCATGCTATTTCCCACTAGTGTAATGCTACCAAATTCCAGCCATACCATGCAAATGTAGAATGATGGCCCACTCTTCCACTGCGAGAGAAACAAGCAATGTATCTGCACTATAATCAGAAGAAGCTTTTTCTGCTCTACTACTAGATAAAAATCAGGGCAAGAAAAGCTGATGGTAGAAGCATGCATTACTGAAAACATACCGAATTTAAGCTTTTCCTTCTGCTTCACAATGGAAAATGTCATTTCCAATGCAACCAGGGAAGAATGGGACCATGTACCCAAGCGTTATTTTCTGAGAACACCATTAATCTGGTTTCTTTTCTGGCAAATATGCGTAGAGGGGAGCACTTCAGCATAAAGACATGCAAAGAATCACTGTTCTACATTTTATTGGATGGTAATTTCTAACAGTGTTTCCTCTTTGACTTGTCTTCCAAAGAGAAGCTATCAGATCCTTGTCTAGCTTTTTGGGATAATTTGCCTTAGTCAGCATCTGGAGCATTTTGGAGCTCAGTGAAACCAAGCAGGATGGTAGGTGTTCTGAGCAGGGCATGTAGGAGTAAGGAGACAGCAGACATGAAATAAAACACCTGCATGTGATTGTTAGGAAGATCTCTTGTCCTCATCTTTCCCCTGGCAGAATGCATTACGATGATCAGTGGGCTTGGCTTTGAGATATCATTCATTTTTGCAGTGAGATAATACCAGCAAAACAGTTCCCTGCACTTTACATCCATAAAAATGTGGGGTTTTTTTTCTCCCCCTCACTACTTCTGTTCTCCAGTGCTAATCATCAGTCTGCTATTAAGTAGTAATAGAATGCTTGCATTTGTGTGCAAATTTATGAGGAAAATTCAGCTAGTAAAATTCCAGCTTTTTATAGGAAGCATTTCTGGAATTTTCAAGTTCTGCTGGTTCTGGCTGGGATAGAGTCAATTTTCTTCACAGTAGCTATTATGGGGCTGTGTTTTGGATTTGTGCTGAAAAGAGTGTTGATAATAGAGAGATGTTTCTGTTATTGCTGAGCCGTGCTTGCACAGCATCAAGGCTGCCTCTGCTTCTTCTACTGCCCCACAAGGGAGGAGGCTGGGGGTGCACAAGGAGTTTGGAGGGGCCACAGCTGGGTCAGCTGACCAAAAGAATACTCCATATCATATGGCATCATGCTGAGCATACAGAACTGGGGAAAGAAGGGAGGGGGATGTTTGGAGGGATGACACGTCTTCCCAAGCAACTGCTATGTGTGATGGAGCCTGGCTTTCCTGGGGATGGCTGAACACCTGCCTGCCTGTGGGAGCACTGAGTTAAGTCCTTGTTTTGCTTTGCTTGCATGTGTGGCTTTTGCTTTACCTATTAAACTATCTTTATCTCAGCACATAAAGGGTTTTTTTCATTTTTACTCATCTGATTCTGTCCCTGATCCCATGAGTGGGGGAGTGAGTGGTAAGTGGGAGTGCTGTCTGGGGTTAAACCACAACACACATGAAGCAGATGGTGCCCTGATATTTTTCTTGTTTATATAGTAATATTTCTGAGCACAGCTGGACATTTTTTCTCATTCTGCTTTTCTTAAAAACACTGAGAATTCATGGGACAGGTGGAAACAGAATCTTTGAGGTTGTTCACAGGGCAAAGCAAACAGAAGTAAACTGCTTCTCTCTCTAATAACTGGGAATCTCTCCATTCACAGCATCTAAATTCCCCGTTGAACTGAATGGGATAGAAATGAGGTCTCTTACAGCAAAAGGAATGCAATGGTCATAAAAGCAAGGTTGCTTGCTTTGATAAATCTTAGGGAGTAGTGGTTCTGTTTGTGTAGTGGAAAGAAGAAAATGAACTTGGTTTCAAAGGGCTTTAGGAAGGAGCTTATTAAAATACTGTACTTTTTATATCGCTAGAAAGGTCCAGCTACCCTGTTTGCATTGTAATTTGCTAGGGAAGTTTAGAAAAGCTCTCTGTGTGGCAGAGAAAACTTGTCCAAATACTTTTTTTTTTTTAAACACTGTTTGAACTGCTTCATTTCTCCAAAAACGGTATATAGAACCTCCATCATTTAACTTACCGAGAGCCTTTGATGTTCTTATGAATGTATTCTGCATGAGCTTGTGGGACCAAAGGGTCTTTCTCACCATGAATTATAAATGTGGGACATTTAATATCTGGCAGCAACTGTTGGCAGATATTACCTAGGGACAAAACAAATGAAGGTCACACTTTAAAATTGTATGAAAGATGAAACTGCTTCTGTAAAGGACTCTGAACTCCACTGGGTTCTAGCTACTGCCTCTCTTCGTGGATAGTGTGTGATTAATCTACAGAAGTATGTAAGCAGGACTATAATTAACATTTCTTACTCCAAAATGTTACTTCACAGCAATTTGCTCCGTTAATGGATAATAGGACAAAAGGATAGAGAGAACGAAATACTTCTGTTCCACATTTCCCCCTGGCTCTCTTTGACTCTTCAAAGCTGATACGTGAACCTCCTTCCTGGCTTTGTTCTTTTCAGCCTCAGAGTCTTATGGCCCTCAGGTTAAGCTGCATTTTGTTACAGAGCTTGTCAGGTTACAAGATTTGCTACTTTTTTGGAACAAATTAACTCGGGCTGTACTGATACCTGTGGCACCTCCCAGGCCCTTTGCTGTCTGCAATGCCCTAATGGATTGACCCTGGCTGAATACCAAGCACCCACCCAAGCCTCTCCATTACTCCCCTCTACAAGTGGACAGGGGAGAGAAAACAAAATGAAGGGTTCCTGAGCTGAGATAAGGACTAGGAGAGAGGACTCACCAAATACCATCATGGGCAAAACAGACGCAACTCAGGGACATTAACTGAATTTATTACTAACAAAATAAGAGTAGGATAATGAGAAGTTAAAAAAAGTCTTAGAAGTTTCTTCCTGGGTTCTACCTCTGCCCCCCCCCCCCCTCCCCCCATCCTTCCGTGGTGCAGGGAGATGGGGAGTGGGGGTTGTGGTCAGTTCATCACAGGTTGTTCCTGCTGCTGCTCAGGGAGTTCTTCTACCACTCCAGCGTGGGGTCCCTCCCACAGGAAACAGTTCTCCATGAACTTCTCCAACACAAATCCATCCCACAAGCAATGGTTCCCCACAAACTGCTGCAACATGGGTCACCTTTCCACAGGGTGCAGTCCTTCAGGCACAGCCTGTTCCAGCATGAGTCCATCCCACTGGGTCATAAGTCCTACCCAGAAACTTGCTCTAGTGTGGGCTCCTCTCTCCACGGGTCTGCAGGTCACAGCAGGAGCCTGCTCCAACACGGGCCTCCCACAGGTACAGAGCCCTCTCTTGGGCATGCACCTGCTCTGGCATGGGCTCCTCCATGGGCTGTGGGTGGATCTCTGCATCTCTGTGGACCCCCATGGGCTGCAGAGGAGCAGCTGCCTCACCAGGGGCTGCACCAGGGGCTGCAGGGGAATCTCTGCTCTGGAGCACTCCTCCCCCTCATTCTTCAGTGACCTTGGTGTCTCCATAGTTGTTCCTCTCACATATTTTCAGTCTGCTCTTCTCTGGCTGAAGTAACATCTGCGCGGTAACTTTTTTTCCTTCTTAAATAAACTTTTTTTTTCCTTCTTTTTTTCCTTCTTAATAACACAGAGGTGTTACTGCCATCACTGATTGGTTTGGCCGTGGCCAGTGGCACGTCTGACTTGAAGCAGTCTGGCACTGGCTCTGCCGGATGTGGAGGAAGCTTCCAGGCACCCTGCAACCTCCCGGTACCAAAACCTGGCCATGCAAACCCAATACAAATGCACAACCATTTGATATGAATTGTACTAAAACTATGCAAAGGTTATTTTCTCTGCCCATTGATAATTTTATGCTTATTAGTCATTAATCTCATTAGAAGTAATTTTAATGCTTTTGCTTAAAGACTTTTCTGAATTTTCTCCCCCTTTTTTCCTCATCCCTTAGTAACACAGTTTCCAAACTCATTGCCTAACTTCCCATGTTCTTGCAAGAGAATCTTTGGGCAAAACATCCTTGATGAGATTTATGTTCCATTTTTCTTTGACATAACTTTGTCTATTTGTAGTTGTCACCTTGCAGCTACCAACAGCTGTAAGATTAATGCTTATACATGCACACTTTCCTTAGCTCTAAAGTCAGAGGCTGTTTCACCGTTTTTCCAATTGTTTGGTTATTTATGTAGCCTTAGCTTGCAGTTCTAATGGCTAAATATTTTCATTTAGAACATTTTACCTATAGTTCTCTAACACCTGCAGAAATGTTGACTGTTTTTCAGAACAAATACCAAGTAAATTTAGGTTATTTATCTAGGGACATAGTTGGCAGTCAAACTATTATTTCCTAGTTTTCAGTCCTACAACTGTTTTGTACCATAACCACTAAATTATATTTACTCTAAAAGCATGGAACAGCAAGAAGAATCTTGGGTGTTAAGAGTTTATGCAACTTACTCAGTTTCATTAAGTGCTGGCTCCTTCTAGAAGTTAATTTCTTATGGTATTTCACACTAAAAGCTGTCTCATTCAGGGAAAATAGACTAGTTTTAAAAAGCAGCTTGATTTTTTTTTGACCAACATTGGCTTTGCTGACCTTCTTTTATCTCTGATGGGTTTTATTAACACCTTTTCTTATATCTGCTGCATCTGTGCCTTTGTTGCAGTGTCTTAACTTTAATTGCAAGGTGCCCTGTTTGTAATCTAAGTTGGAAAACTGGTTTTTCCCTGGAAAAGAACCTGCAGTCTGATACCTGCTCATCTTTTGTAGCAAACATTAGACTTCTCTCAATATCTGACCCAGTTTCAGTATCTAGGTAATTCAGCTCCTTGTTACATGCTTCTAGGTGGCTTCTTTTTCACAGTCACTTAATCTCATAGTGTCTGAGGCATGCGCAGGTAGTGAAAGGATGTCACAGGTACAGATTCACCAGCCGGGGCTTTGCACATCAAAAAAAAATTTTTTTAAGGAGATGCATTCCAGAAAAGGTAACATAAAATTGGAGCATAATTTGTTACATCACTTTACTGGGAGAAATCCTAGTGCTGCATTGATCTTACACAAAAAAAAAAAAAAAAAAGGAAAAAATATGATGTGAAGGAACGTTTTACTTGTAGTACCTGCTGCCTGTTAATGCACATCACCTTCTATCTTTCATTATGAGAGCTACAGGAAAATGCATATAAGAGTTATGAATTCCTTTTTTTATGTATTATACATTACTGCTTTAGGTAAATTAAAAGCAAATTTCCTCTGAATTAAAATAGAACCACAGATTATTATTCATAACACCCTTCGCTGAAAAGGTCTATGTAGAGTAATTGCAGAAATCTTCAGGGATAAACAATTACATTGTCCACTTTAACATTTCTTTCTTTTATTTTTAAACATGTTTCCACAGTGTTTTTAAAATGTGGTTTTTTAATTCTGAGTGCTCAAAACCTGAAGTTCCTTCTTTTTTTAACTCACATGTTATTAGGTTTAAAAGAGTTCTTCAGCTCCATTTTGCAAAAACTGTAAAGAACATGCCCTGCTTTTGGTACATCTTAACTATGTCACCAAGAGATAATCCTTCAACACAGAGACAGAAGAGGAGAAAAAGTTTCTACCTGAGCAGAATCCTTTCTGTTTAGCCTGCACAAAAGCAATGACTTAATAATGAAGTTTTGTGGTGGAACAAGAGCAGAGCCTCAACAGCTAATGTTTTCCATAGATGTGTTCCTCCTGTACCTTTCTGGTTCTGTGAACCATCTACAGGGCACTTGTGTTATTCCTGAGTGTGAGTCAGACCCAGCTTTTAATGCCACATGCATTTACTGGCTGTGTTGTTTTTTTTTTTTTCGGTCCAGAACTGCCTGCTGCTCTAATTGCCTCAGTTCAACCTTGTGAAAGCCTTACCATCTGAATTGTCAGCAAAGCGCGATATTCCATCTACCCAAGCCTCACAGGTTTCTGCAAAGTATTTATGTCCATACAGCTCTTCCAGTGGTTTCTTGACCTTTTCACTCCATTTGGAAACATCTCGGATGCCTGCATAAAATAACATTGAAATGCGTTATTTTCTTTCCAGCAACAGGATAAAAACCACACCTAATATGGGGAAGTTTTCAAACCAGACTACAAATATATATTTCAAACGTGAAACTGCAATGAATATTTTAAATAATTTATAGTATGGGAAGGGTATAAAAAAGACAGTTGTGCAATCTCTGCTGTGGTGTTCTGAGTTGTAGAGGAACATCTTGTTAGTATGGTCACAAGGAACAACAGAAAAAAAAATAATAATCAAAGGACTTAGTCCTAAAACTTCTGAAGGTTTTTTCTGGAAGGCTTTCATAAGAGAAGTTCAAGGGGTACTTTGTATATAAAAATGGGACTGTTTCATAACAGAGTGCTAGACCTGGCAGTTCTTTTTTATACCCTTTAGCCTTTTGCATCGACTCATGGATGGAAGTTCTTCCATGGCTCCTACCGGCTCTCAGAGGAAGGAAGCTCTTACTAAGACATTCCAACAGGCTGATGTCATGGTAAATTTGCCATAGTTTAACACAAAAACAAGTGACTCTACTTAGTAGAGTCCTATGACTCATGGCAGGCTGGCTAAAGCTGTACAAATAATTTAACATTTTAGTTATTTATTTACCAGATTTTTCTATTGTTTTGCCTCTAAAATTTTCAGTACTGCTCACAAACCAGGTATCCAAAAGTGTTATTTTCACTAAACTATATTTCAGCTGTACAGCTTTGTGCTGGTAAAGTCTGAAACAAAGTTGGTGTAACAGAGAACAGGACAGTACTGGATCATCAAACAACAATATATGCCACTAGCAAAGGTTTTAATTGGTTTCAAAAGGGAATTAAGGGAAGAAAGGAGTGAGGTGTTAATTAACAAAGAGAACCTGTCCAGCCAAAGGTAGCAGTGACTGGAAGTGTCTTATAACAGCATCTGATTGAAAATGAGTCTGTTCACCTGAGGCTAGGTGCTACTGAACAACTGATTCCCATATAGAATCTACTGTTTTATCCTTGGGGCTGGCACTAATTTAAAAAGAGGAGGGAGAAGCCAATGTTGAAAGGACCAAATCAACGTGTGTCTCTTCTATGAAACCCTCCGCTGCAGCTGAGATGCACTGATGAGCCAGCTGTAGAAGACTTGTGCTGCTACTCTCAACTCTATCAGCTAGGGAGAGATGTTGAAAGCAACAATCCACAAAGAGGACAAAGGCCAGCATTGCAGCGGGTGCTCCGTGTAAATAGGACTTCTTTGCTGTTGTTGTTGTGGTTTTTTGGGTTTTTTTAAAGTTTTTCTTTTACATTTTAGCCTGTTGTGCAGGGAGGAGATGTGCATTTCATATATACACAATAAAAATTTAATAAATATAAAAACATGTAGAGAAATAAAGCATTTTACAGAGCTAAAAAGCATTTTGCTTTCTGAACTAAAAATATGTTACTACTACTGCTTTTAGTATAGGTGAGGTAAATACAGATGCGCAATCTATACACTTGTAATTTTGCTAAAGCCAAACAGATTTCACAGCTGGTATAAATCCAACTCCAGTCACTAAAATGAAACTATATCAGGTTGCATTTGTTGAGAGCCTACATGGTTAACCTTTTCATTTCTATGTTCAAAAGGAAACACGATCCCTTTCTGAGCTCACCAGCTGTTTCTTCCTATTTTTCTTTATAGTGAGAAGTGATCTCAGATTCTGTCTCACACGAGTGGAATAAGGATCAGAAATCCCATGTCTCTTTACTTTGCAAAGGTCTTCTAATGATAAGAATCAAAGGAATGCAAATGGTAAATACATCTTGGGACATCTACTTGAATTATTCATTTGCTTCCTGAACTTAAAAGGTAAGTTATGAAATTGTTTTCTTACTGTCTATACTATATAAGTCCTAGAAGCAAAAGCTGTTATGAACTAGCCCAGTGATTATCTGTGGACCTGGTTTAAAAAAGGTTGTGCAAGATATGAGATCAGAAATAAAACCTGGGGTTTGATAGTATTATTTGGAATTTATTTTTAGGAATTTGTTACAACAACAAAAGTTTGACTTTCTGAAAACTACTGATAAGCTACTATAACTTCTGATTTTCATCATGTTAAGTTGGTAAGGGCTTGTCAAAAAAATCTATTATATTGCCCCTAGAGTACATGTTAGAGAGTTTCTCACTATAACTTTAATCTATCCCTAGACCTAGCAATGTAGTGAATTTTGTGTCCTGTCTCTTTACATTTGTTGTGTCCTCAGCTCTGTCTCCACTTAGCTGTTACATGACTAAGATTCTTGGGTCAAGTAGAAATTTAAATAATTAATTTAGAATACAACATGCAGTTTGTACATACCATTGTAAATTCTCACATCCTCTTGAGTAACGCTGGCATTTGCTCCCCAGACAACCAACTTGTGGATAAGATTTGGGTACTTTGCAGCAGCAATGAGCGCTGTAATTCCACCATCACTCCACCCCAGCAAGGAGAACTTCTTAAACTTTAGTGCCTTGATTCATACAAGAAAGTTACATGCAAATCATCAGCTGGCTTTACAACCAAATGTCAAATATTTCTGGAAAATTAACTGTACAGTTTTAGGCATAACACTACATAGCTGAACTATAGTTAGCTTTCATACTTAGAAAATATAATTTTCTTGCTATACATAAAAATACTTTAAAATAGTCAAATATTTAGAAAACAAGAAATTACACCTGCCATTTCAATTTTCTAGAACTCTTTAATGAAACAAGCACTAGTCCTATTAGATTCTTGCTGCATTTTAAAAAGCCCTCCAAAAAAAGAAAAGTTGATAGGTAATAGAGAGTAAAGACCTTTTCAGAGAGCCTGATGATTTGAAGAATCTGTGGATTCTCTTAGTATGAAGTTGGCAAAGACTGTCACAGTGTGGAGGGTAAGCAATCCAAGATAAAGCTAAACTTAAGAAAAACGTAAAACTTGAAAAGTGGAAGCCAGTGATTTGATTTACTGATGCTAGCTGAGCTAAAAAAAAATCTGCTCTGTAACAAACAAAAAATGCTTAAAGTATTTTCTAAAGGATTCAATCAAATTTTAGTTGCTAATTCCCATTTTCCGAAGCTTTCAAGTGTGTATTTTAAACGTTACTTCATGGTGAGTTGCAATTCAAAATATTAATAATGAAATTCCTCCTTCTTGAAAAGGAAAGCTTAGGGCACAAAATATGACAACCAAGACCTTAATTCATTCTGACCAGTGACAGGACCCAAGGGACTGGCACAAAGCTGAGTTGGGGGAGGTTTAGGTTGGATATCCAGAAAAGGTTTTTCACCCAGAAGGTGGTTGGGCACTGGAACAGGTTCCCCAGGGAAGTGGTAACAACATCAAGCCTGACAGAGTCTAAGAAGCATTTGGTCAACGCTCTCAGGCACATGGTGTGACTCCTGGGGTGTCCTGCACAGAGCCAGGAATTGCACTCGATGAGCCTGATGGGTCCCTTCCAACTCAGCATATTCTGTGATTCTATGATAATGCTTTCTACTAGAGTTTGAAACTCTTGTTTCCTCATAAATCACTATATGTGGTAGGGGGTACTGGCGAGACAGGAAAGAGGATCTTGTGTGTGTTATGTTCAGTGGGGAAGGTAAAGGCACTTATGAGAAAATGCGTCTGAAGGTTGTAGAGGGACAATATTCAATGATTAAGCAATCCTTGCAGTTTTGTGTATAGAAACTTCGGTTTGTGAATTTCTTCACAAGAAAATTTATTTCACAGTTTTTTTGCTTTTGTTCTGCAGAAATGACAGCCTTTCAGATGTAATGAAGGAGGGTACTGTACTTTCGGAGAAAAAAAGAGCCAGTTACTTGAATGAGTTGCTTTGAGGTGCTCCGTGGTGTTAGAAGCCCAGGCCTGCTTTGTTGTGACAGAAGAAAGCAAAAATGCAGGTAATGAGAAAAACAACCACAGAGGGGAGAAAATAAGTTTCTACTCTGCTTGTAAACTTGATGTTCAAGCCAGGCATAACTTTACTAATCAACTCAAAATTTATCAGACTTCTATCCCTATAAAACTCTTCTGGTTTTGGGTTCATCCTTGGTATTCTGCTCGCTGTAGTGTTGATTTTAGATTTCACTCCGAAAAGCTATAATTACTAAACAGAAAAGACATAAGGTGTAGTGGCAAAAAAGGGACATGTAAGAGCTGATAGAAAAGAGAACTTTGAATTTTTGCAGCTGATCAGAAGTTGGCCCTGGTCTGCTGAAGAGGTAGTCAATCTATGTCCAACTTTCATTATTGTGCTGCAGAAGGGTTCCTGGTGTCTTGGCAGGTTTTAGGGGTTGGCAGCAGAGATTGTAAAGGTTAAGTTTTTGATGTTGCTACTGTTCCCCTACTGCCAATAGCAAATTATGGAGCTCAAAGTTGGCTGACGGATGAAATAGCTGATTAAAATTTTTGTTCTTCATGCCAGGTTATTTGAGATCTATTTGCCTCCAGTATTTCTCTTGTTAAGTAGCCTTTATCTTGATGCATTCTTTGGGGTATCTCAGGATGCCTTTCCAGCAGGAGGAATTTAATTTATCCTTTGCAGCCTTCAGAAAAACAATGTGATGTAACAGATGTGCTGGATAAGGTATGCATGTTTGCTTGCTTTAATTTTGAACTACTTACAGTACAGGTCACTAATCTAACATGGGCAGTACCCTGAAAGCTGGTTGCACAGCACAGTTCTTTGGGTGATTTTGTGCTGCCTTTGCCCTGTGAGTGAATAAAATCTCTTTTGAAGTCACCTCCTCCACTCAAGCCTATGTGAAATGCAATCCAATGACCATGTACAACAGAGAGCTGCAATACAACATCACTCTGCACTGTGTGTATGTTTTCACTGCATCACAGGGAACGTAGCACAAGCAAAAGTTACAGTTGATCTACAAAAACATAGAGAAGCCCGAGCTCATCCTTTTGCTAGGACAGTAGCTCTGAAGACTAAGAACTTCTCAAATATCAACCCTCATTATTTCCCTGCTAGCATTAGACATTGGGGTGGAAGGTAGCAAAGTGGACTTAGGTACATTATATTCCTTTTATTTCAAGCAAACTCTTTCACAGAACACAAACAGGGATACAGAACAGTGTCTTCTGCATAAAGGTGCTAAATACTCTGCAGAATTTCAGCTTTTGTTATTTCACAGAAACCTTGCATCATTCACAGCTCCAGCAGAGCCACCAGAATCTGAAGGAGACTAGAACAAAGGTTCTAAAGGCTCAGCCATATGGATGCGTGTTTTGGCTGATTGCAGGCAGGATGATGAATGTAAACCATTATATTCTGGAAATCATAGTTGGAATGATTCCTTGGGATTTGTGCTATCCTTTATAATATCCTAAAATAGAAGCGAGTTACCAACGCTTGGTAACATTCTAGTAAGTTGTTATTATATGCTTATATTGAGAAACATCTTCAAAAAAAACAGGATGCTATGTCTCATTTGCTTTGGCAGCTCTAGAGATTGGTAGGCTGCTGTCCTGTTTGGCTGCAAGCTACATGGTTACATTCCCTTTGGGGAAAGCTCTGTTTAATATTTTGCATTTATTAGTATTTGAACAGAGACAAGAAGAGGGGTTACTGCCATTTAGACTGCAAGTCTGTCACCTATTCATGGCAGCATCTTTATTTTCTTTGCTAGTGTAGCAGAAGAAATTGAAGATTTACAGCACAGAGAGATTGCTTTTATGGTTAGAGGGCAAATCTGTGTCTTAATCCAAATTCTGCTGTCAGATTTACTTTGTTTTGCTATGCACAATACACCAGAAAGGCCACATTTCCAGTTTCAGATGGGTTTTCAGCAAGGTTATTGTTTATTACAGAAATACAGTTGGACTGACTGTCTGAATCTTGCCCCATATTTTTTGAATTTTAATGCTCTGCCAACTCTCTTAACATGACCAAAGAGACTGTATAGCTTAATATAAAAAAGCCAGAATATTAGTTAAAACTAAGCCAGAAAATAGTGCCAGTAGTTATAGGACAGAATAAAAGAGGAACACAGAAAAACAGATTTGAATAAAAAATTCTGCAAGAAGGAGAAATAAAAACAGCTTTAGGCCATATTCTTTATAACCACAATAGCTGTATTAATTAGTAAGATTCGGCATGGTCACTGGAAGCCTTTGATTTCCCACAAAAATTACTTCAGTAATATGCTGTAAAATGCAAAGCATCAAATTAATTTTTAGAATCAAATGTTTCTTAAATGGGCTGCTCAAGGCAAAATGCCAAGATTCTATTCGATATAAAATTTTCTAAGAGCCTTTCAGTATGGTAATCCCTTCAATTAAACTACTCTGCATAGACTTTGTTTTTTTACACACACTTTTACCTAAACTTATATGGTTCTTGGCTGCAAACCTCTTAGGGCAGGGTCCTGGAATAAAAACGTATTGCTTTATATAAATTCCCACTGCTGAACCTCTATGCATCTTGCAGAATAGACGAAAGAAGAAAATATTTTATGGAATAGTGTGTAAATGCTCACTTTTAAGCCTTCATTTGTATGGTCTTTTCATAACCTGCTGTCTGCTAGCAATGGCCTTCCTTGTCTCAAAATTCAAGGAAAACAGCTTAAAAAAAAATAGAAATAATAAAATCTCGTCATAGATTTACCTGCATAAGATCCACAGCATCTTTCGCATCCCTCTCAAAGAAATCTGGAGGAAAGTCTCGAGATGGAGGAATGGACTTTCCATATCCCCGAGGATCCCAAGCAACAACTGTGAAAAGTTGCTTATTCATAGACTTAAGCTGCGGTCCAAAATCAGTTTGACCACTCCCTGAAACATTATAATTTTTCAATTTTATTAACCACCATAATACATAGTATACATACTCTAAAGGGAAACGGGGGAAAACTTGTAACTTTATTCCATATAAGAGATACTCCAATGAGTGAAGTACTCCTTAATTGTAACTCTCCATTGCAACTCTTGGACAGGAAGCACCACAACTAAAATCTTTAGAAGGATCTGCAGCACGTTCAGAGCAAACCGTTTCTGGTAGGTATGAAAGGTTATCAAGAACAGCGCTCTCACGTGATTAAATACAGTATCTTAAACTGAGTCACTTGAGTAGGAATTTATCTTTAATAGACTTAAAGCACTAGCATGGTCATTGCTGTTTCCTGGACATCACAGGTGAAACTGAAAGGGCAGGAATATTCTGCTAGGAATTTGTAAGCGAAAAGCACCATGCCAGACAGTTGTTATTTGATAAAGCACCTCTATGAGAATATTGGTGCTTAAAGCTGGCCTTTAAATACTTTGTTGCCTGAGGAGACTGTGGTGACACAGAAGCATAAAATTGTATATTTTGATTTTTCTAATATGTAAAAATAAGCCAAACACAGTAATTTTTTTTTTTTTTCTGAAGCAGAACCATTTCTTTTATTAATAACTCAGACCTTCAAAGGATTTAAAAATGAAGTGCTCCCGTCTATTGCACTAAGCTATCTATGAATGAAGGTAATCTAGCAGGAAGGTAAGACTGCAATCTGTCTTACTTGTGTTGTGGTCATGTGGTAACAGTATCAAATGCTATTCGAGTAAAACATGTTCAAATTTAATGTGCTGAAATATAAAATTGGCTATCCATTGCTATATTAAAAGGGCCATTTAAAGGCATTTAATGTTTTTTTTTCTGTTTACTTGGAGAAATCTGTCCTCAGATACCATCAACGGTCTAAGCTATAAAAGAGGCTGTATATAGCCTGCTATCATGAACTGATTACATACTGACATGATCTCTTGCAAAACCAATTAACAGCTAGTCAGGAGCAAAATATCAGGTTGTTAGAAAAATGCCAGCACAAACTGATTAACCTCATATTCTTACAGAGGCCTTGTGTGACCTCTGCACCACCATGAACATGCTTGTTGTACTATATTTTTATCACTTAAAAATTACACAAGATTGAGAACATATATGAGTGCTGTGTCTTCTTGGTTTTCTTAGCATTTTTGTACCTAGAAAGAGATATTTTGTTTTAATGTAGTGCAGAAATAGCCTAGAGATTAATTCTGGTGACCTAAAAGCACTTACCTTGTAGCCACGACAAACTTATTAGTGTGTTAATACTGTAAGTAGCATAAAATAATATTGAAAACTTAGTGTCAGTTTTCTGACAAAGGGAAGAAGGATGTGTCGGTCAGAATGTGAAGTTCCTTCCCACGTCACCCAAAAGTGCTAAACTACAAACTCCTTAAGGCTAAAGATACTAAGCCTAAGTTTTACTATTAGTAATGATGCTAATTGCACAATAGCAAAGTACAAATAATAATAATAATAACAACAACAACAATAATAATTTTGTTCACAACTGAAGAAATACATTATTTCTATTTAGAGCATTTGCACTGGCAACAGGATTGATAGTTTAAAAAGCTGTTTAAAGTCAATAGGCTGAAACATAGGACTACTTGAAGGATGACTAGCGTTAATTTTTTTCTACCCTCCCCTTGAGAATTCTTTGAAAGAAAGAACCACTTCATGAAGACTTGAAAATGTTGCTGCCAAGAAGAGCAAATGTTCCCTGCTCTTCAGTTCTTGACATCTTATCATCTTATGCAGCAATTCAAGTAAGCATTAGCCCAACTTGGAGCACAGTAACAGTCCTACTGACAGCCAGCCATGAACTGTTGGTAAGTCTGATGGGTCCTTTAGAACTGGAAGAACTCAGAGAAAATAGGCTGTGTTAATTTTAAAAGGTTGTTATCAAAAGCAGTGGTTTCAACGGACAGACACCACTCAGCTAGCAGAATCTGTTGTCCATCTCAAAAAGCCACTGAGAATCTTAATGATGTTGCCCTGACTAAACAAAAAGTGAAAACACATCTTTAAGCAAAAAATAAATTTTAACAGAACAGTGACTCTTTCACAATAAACTGTAAGGGTTGCATTATGTCTATTAATTCAGTTGGAATCCATCCAGCTTTTAAAAAGGAATGCATAATTCAGTCTGTGTAACAAATATAGCTGACCTGATTTTTTTCCCCCCTTCTGCAGTTTTCCACCTTGTGTAGCTATTTGCCACCTGTCCTGGACGCCACCTTCGCATCCAAAAGTGGAAGTGACCATTGTATAAGTCAAGACATTGTATAAAAGGTGCCTGGTGAGACAAATCTTCTGGAAACTTATGGCAACAACTCTGCATTTTCCCTTCTGTTTTAAGTGTAGCAGGTTTTTTTAATGACAACGCTCCATAATCAGGTGTTGAATACATTACAAAATATTTTTGTGCATTCTTGCTTGAGACCAGATGGATAAAGAGGTGGTTGCTCTACAAAGACAAGATAAAATCTCCAAACCTAGCATTCCTGGAAGCAGAAGGACTGCATGGCTTCCTTCTCCTGTTTGCTGATAATGCAGGTGGACTCCATTCACTTGGATTCTGGCAGATGTTACTGAAGTACTAGGTATAGGGAAAAAGGAGAGAAATAGGAAAACATTCAGACAGTTAATTTTCATTACTACACAGTCACTCCAGGAATACAGAATAATTACTTTTCCTAGATATTAATGACAGTACTGCGAGACTTCAATGGATCGCTTGTCTTTCATGGGTGCACAAAAGACTAAGAAAAGCTCCTCAGGAACAGAGAAGTATTCAGTTGTGACCACTATGTAGTATTCATACCCAGGCTAAAGGGTAGGGGAAAAAAAGTCTTGATGGTGCAACCAGGAAAATATAGAGGCAGCTTTATGTGGTTACAGAAACATTGAAATAAATACATTAGAGAGGAAAAACCTCATTCTGTCGCAGCGGAACTTTCGAAATGGCTGGTGTTCACCTTGCTGTTACTAAACTGAGCCTCTTCATCTGCCAGAGAAACCACAATCTATTGTTGCTGTCCCTCATGAACCACAGGGTCTGCAATGAAAACCACTTTGCACTGAGATGAGAGTGGAGAAGAAGAATGTGATAATAATATTTCTGTCAATGTAATCTCCCTGGGAGATGATGCTTAATTGGAAAATACCACATGAGCAAAACATCTGCCTACTAAAAAATCACCACAGAAACCGACTGCACAGGCCATCTCTCAGCCCCAGCACTTAAACCCCTACACTAATCTTCAGTACAAAGCAAGACACGTGTGAATGCAAGTAAGTGACCTGAGAAACCATGTCTAGATACAAACACCTAGTGAGAAAGCAAAAGTAGCATAGATTCAAAGTATCGTCTTAACAGTATAAACCATTGCATCTATTCTCCTAGGCAAATTTGTGCCCTAATGGTTGCAAAACATCTTTTCAACAGCCTAAATACTTTTATTTAAAGGTAACGTGATAAAAATATTTCCATCTGGTTACCTATTGATTAACCCTCATTTTATCTAGACTAAATATTCTTGCCCTATGAATTCAATCACGGTGAATTTCATGTGCATAAAGACATGTTGTTTTCCAGTCTTAGATGTAACAATAATCTCTATTCCATGATATGCATTGGGCAATTCATTAAAAATTCAATTTTAATATATCAAGTCTGAACTACTTACAGTGTGTATAGAGTTGAAAGTGATGGATTACAGGTAAAAACAATCCCACTAATATAAACCCTTTTCATAAGAAAAATGAACAATAGCTTGCAAACTCAGTGTCCCAATATAAGTGGCAGTTAAACCACAGAGCCTGTTCAACACAAAGCCATTTTCGAATTTACGTAAAATCTTGGGTCTATGTAACCCATCATGCCACATGCCTGAATAAAAGCTGTGACTGTGCAGGAGAGTATCAGCTCCTTATGTGCAGATCAAATTTGAGGACTGGAGTACAAATGGAAACCTGTGGCAAGAGTATAGCTCAAAGAAATTCATTGTGTCATCATAACTTCAGTGACTTTTGCTGAATTGCTACGCTAATGTGATCCAAGTGATTAGCTTGATTCTAATGCTAAACCTCCTTAAAGTCTGTATCACATTTGATGTGGTTTATACACCTCACAACTCAAATTCTGCATGTAGCACTCAGATGGCTGCCTTAACTCCTTTTTGAATACTGACTTTCACTTTCTTCTCTTTACAAGAGTTTTTTTATTCCTCATATGCCATCTTTTGGTTCGTCATTAATTTCAACAGGTATTTTATTATAGTTCTCACCACAGTATATCAGCACATCACTCTTATTAAATTTTAATATTACGTGATTTTTTTCCTTATGAATAATGATTGCCAAAACCACATGCAGTTCCCAACAAAACAGAAACAATCAACATTTTGTTACCTTTTTAAAAACAGGTTAGTGACATACAGTTTTAACAGAGTTACATATTCTGCTTCCCTGATTTAGACTTTTTTTTCGCATAGTTCTTGGTTTTTAGGATTAATTATTAACATCAGGGACTTGAGAATTTTGCTGAGTTTGCGATGCTTTTCCATTCTGGAATTGTGCCTCAGTGTGAAGTCCACTGAAATCCGTGAGTTTCAGACAGAGGATATTTTCAATACTTTCTGGACTAACAACAAATGAGTTGGGTTTTTAACGCACTGAGAAACTGGCAACATCTAAGGCAGACTTGGTCTTCCCAATACCAAGTTTCTGTGAGCCTGAAATCACTTCATAGTGTCCTTGTCAGCAGGATGACTTCACTTCCGTTCAGTTTTCATATAGAATGTTTTTTCCATTGGTTGACAGAATCGGAAAATGTGGTAAAACCAAACCAAACAAAAACCCCACCCTGGTATTTTGAATTAGTAATGTTAAGGTGTACAGCTCTTTGAGAAACATTGGATACATACTGCCTATGCTTACCAAGGCAGCACAGATGCAGAGTGGGCAGATCTTGTATTTCACCTCGTACTCTGTAGGAGTGCAGCTTAATCTGGGAACTACCTCTGTTCCAGCTGTGCTACAATACGACCTAGTCTTTATCTGTACAGGGGGAAAGAATTACGGTACTGTGACAGTTTTCCTCAACAGAGTCTGCGGAATACGATATCGATCAGACACACGTGTTCTCTTTGCGACCGAGGCCACCTCCAGGGAGCCCCTAACCAGCAGCAGGTGGCCGAAGGGGCAGGCGGTCAGGGGGACGTCCTGCCTTGCGGGGACCGCCAGAGGGGAGTGTGACAGGCACTGACCAGACGGGGCTGCGGAGCCTTCCTGGCACAGATCCTTGCAGCACAGGGAAAGCAGGAGCAAGCTCCTCGGGATTCTACCTGAGTCTCCACCTCGTCATCCCCGCCCTCCCGATCCACAGCACACCCCCTCTGCTAACATACTTTGTCCATCCAACCGCCCATGTGACAAATATCCCCTTCCCCAAGCCGCGGGAGGGGAGGAGGGAGCTGGGGAAAGGGGGAAGGAGGCGGCTGCGGATTTTACCCGTAACAGGCGGCCGGTCCCCGGGGCATGAGCGGCGCTGCCCAGGCGGGCGGCTGCAACTGCAGCAGCACCAGCGCCCGGAGGGCCCGGCCCGCGCTCCGGCAAAACATTTCACCCAGCGAGGCTGGCCCGGCGGGGAGGGAAGGAGACGAGGAGGCCGCCTCACCTCCCCTCCCGTGCCCTGCCCCCCGCCGGGACGGGAGGCGGAACCGGCCCGCCTCCCCTCCCGTGCTCTCACGCGCCAGGGCGGGGGGCGGC
>VZRR01008546.1:636702-685991 GCA_013398015.1 Oreocharis arfaki | reverse complement strand
CGGGATGTGGGGCCGGCCAGCCTCGCCGCCCCTCCCGTGCTCTCCCCCGCCGGGGCGGAATGCGGGGCCGGCCCGCCCGGCCACCTCCGTCGTGCGCCGGGGCGTGCAAGAAATAGGCCGGTCCGCCGCCCGCGTTCTGATTGGCGGCCGTCGCTGTCACTCAGGGTAGGGCGGGGAGGGTTTGGCCCCTGGGCTGTGACCCCGCCTCCCCGCGGCGCTGATTGGTCAGCTGGCGGCGGTAGCTGCGGGGCCGGAGCGGGCCTCTTGGTTCCTCTTCCCGGGTCGTTTTCCTTGTTCCGCCTTGGAGCCCCGGAAAGGATAGTGCTGCCCCCGCTTGAGCGCAGGAGGCGAGAGCTGAGGGCTCTGCCTTCTCCAGCCGCCTCCCAGAGTAGGGCAGCGCCCAGCGCCGCGCAGGTGCTCGGCTGTGCCGTCGGCCGTGGCGGGGGAGCGGGGCACTGTGAGCGAGTCCATCCTCTCCGAGAGGCGGAGACAAACCGAGACACGGCACCACCCGGGGTGTCTGCAAGGAGCAAAGATCCCAGCCCTGGGAGACACATGGGACTTGAAGCCATGAACTGCCCTCCAGCACTGCCCGTGATGCAGAAACTCCATGGACTGTGAGAACACAGAGGACACGGGGTCATCTGTGGCTAGTGGTCATCTGTGGCTCCAGACCTGCCTGGAGAACGGTTCCCTGGGCAGCTGGGACAATGAGGGCAGCTCTGGGGACTGCAGATCCCCTATGGCTGTGCCTTCAGCATCTCAGAGTTCAGGCATTCCCAGGCTCGTGGAATGATTAACTCTGCCTCACCAGTGTTATTTGTAGGACCTGCTTGTGGGGGACATCTCCTGCCCAAGGGCTTTGGCCTGACAAGTGCCCGTACTGATCAGGGCCAGCCGCCTCTGGAGCAGCCTGACAGCTTTCCTCTGGATCTTCTTACAATTTGCTCGTAAAACACCAAACCCACCAACTGCTTTCCCTGGTGACTGTTTTCCAAGCGTGGAGGAGAATGGATGAACTTGAGTCACAAACAGCCAGGGTGATGGCGGCGAAGGTAGTGAGGAAAATAGCAGAAAGCTGCAGAGATGGTACAAAACTTGAAACACACCTAGGGATAAGGGTCTTCTGCCTTATCTGCCTCCTCTGGACGAGAGGAATTTCCTCAAGGCAGGTCAGTGTTAAATATTCCAGCCCAGCAGAAACTCAGTGACTGCCCTGAGAGTGAATAGTTGTCAGCCTTCCCACCCCATTGCCATATGTGTGCATGAGACTAACAAGTCTTAGAGGCAAATGACAGTCATAACAAATCCCAGTGCATAAAGAGATTAACTCAACTGTGTAAGCATACTGGTTCGGTTTATCCCCTGAGCAGATCAAACCATTTAAGATTAAGGTCCTTAGTATGGATAATTACAAGCAATCCTTCATCATGACAAGCTGCCTTCGCTCTTGCCTGGTCACATTTACAAGCTCCTGCAGTTTCCTTGGTTCCTAGGCTACTTTCAGAGAGTCATCATTGTTCTGAGTCTCACTGTCTTAAGTTTCTTTCTGGTGGAAGATGACTGGAGGAGGTGGATGACTATGTTTACGACAAAGAAGTAGCTTGGGCTACTGCTGTACAAATTTTTTTTTTTTCTGAATTCTGCATTTTCGGTGAATCAAAAGGGGTTCCTATCTCATGTGTCACTAAGAGCTTTCAGAGGGAAAGGTCTCCAACTTGTATCCAATTTCATTCAGGTTAAAATGCCTCTCAATCTATTCTTCCTCCATATTGACTATCTACTAAGGCTGCAGGAAACATAGCAAATTCTCAGAATGTGTGCTGAAGGATGAGGTAGAAAGGGTTTGTCATACAGTGTAGGGGCAGAGGAAGAGGTTACTAGAAAGGTAAAACCAAATGCCCTTCCCAGATGAGAAAAAAAGGAGGGGGGGAGATTTATGTACCACCTAGATCTGGGAAAGTTTTGGATGGGTTAGCTCTATTGTCAGTGTGACAGAAATTGAGAGGTCCCTCTGTAGAAAAGGCTGTCACAGTCAAGCTGTTGCACCGTGTGTCATCTCCAGCTGCAATCACAGCTCTGGAGCATAGGAGGCCTGTAAAGTGGCCATTCCCCTCCGAAGTGCCTGGACCATGCAGCCACTTCCACAGGCATTGTCCTGGTTTCTTTGGCCCAAAGAGAGAAAAATAGTGTGGCACTTGGGTAGAAGTGGCATTGGCAAAAGACTCTTTTCTGTGTGTGTGTTAGATGACTGGCATTGCGAGGGGTGACTCAAGGAGAGTTGCTGTCTGGGCCCACAGGGAAATGGCCCCAGGTACAGCTGTGGAAGCAGCATTCTGCCAAGGCTGAATGCAGGTGGTGGGTGATCTGAGGACAAACAGAGTGTAAACTTGCAGATTCAAACTGTGTTCAGCCTACTCCGTTCACCAGAACGTCCAGTCTTGTTAGTAAAGCAGATTTCCACATAATGATGGGCACCTGGGAGAATACAGTATTTCAGTTCAACTATTTCCTCAAATATGTTTTCCTAAATTACTGGCTGAAAGGGGACAAAAAGCTTTGAGCAAGCCACACATAGGCTGCTCAAAGCTTTTTTGCTTGCTTTTACACACATGAAAGAGTTGAGAACAACTGGAGCACTAGTTTTCCTGACCACTCCTATAAAATATTTTTAATTGTTGAATTACTACCGATGGTTAAGGCTGCAAAGTACCTGTTTCTGGCCATTGCATAGAGAAGGAGAAGAGAGGAAGAGGAGAGGAAATGAAAGTTTTGAAGAAGTAGCACTGCTCTGCTGGTGATGTCTCCATGAGGACAGATTTCCCTTTTAATTGCCCCTGTCATATTTTTGGCCCTCTTGGTGTTGCCCCATCTCTTCACTATGGTCATCTACTACTGGCAGGGTTTCCCTCATATCCAGGTAGTGCTCTGGAGGGCATCACTGCAGCACCGTGAGACTTTGTCACCTATGATGAACTATCACAGTCCCTGCAGCCAGGCTGCACTGTTGGTGCTTCATGCATTTGTTCCTTGTAGAACTGAACAGTGGGGAAAAGGGACAAAAATGCAGAACTGTGAGATTTTCAATGTCTGTTAAATTGCAAGGAGGAGTCTTCTGACTCATGGTTGGATAGAAAATACGTATCTACTATTTTTGTACTTCTGCAGGTTGTAGAAAATCTAGAAAAGACCTAGTCAGTTATTGACATAGTGGGTCCCTTGAGATCTGCTGGAAGATTAGGCAGAAAGACTAATTCCAGTTCTCAAGAGGCATTATTTTCACCCACACATGGGATTCTCCTATCAGGAGCTTCAATCCCATACAAGACATCAGAATCATTAGGATTATCAGGGATTTAACTCTGCAGTTTTCAAGAAGGAACTCATTTGTCAGGGTCATTGGGGCACTAATAGGATTTAATGGCCATGATCAGCCTCAGCTGGGTTCTCTCCCATGCCCTGGCTCATGGGTCCTGGAGCCTAATTTCAGCTCAGTACAGTGCCATCGGTCCTTGCCCCTGCTCCAGCTGTCTTACAGTCCTGTCGGTGACTCGTTGGGGTCTCCAGTGATCCAGGTACTGTTGTAGACTTTGCTTCTTGAGTTTGTGAACACATTGTCTGATTATTTTTGCCTCATTTATTTTAGCTGCTTCTATGAGGTGAAATGTCCCTCTGTTTCAGGCCTGTTTTGTTGCTTGGGTTCTTGTGCCTCTCAGATGTTGATTGATACATTTTCACCTTAGGGCAAAATCTTGTTGCTTCAGCTCCACAAAGAGGTAGTGGGGAATTATGAAATTCGGAACAAAGATGTGAAAGTGCTGATACTTCTGTGATTTGGTATTGACCTTCCAAATAAGACGCACTGAATTAATGTGGCATGGCTTTTGAAGCTGTGGAGTGTGGTGAGTACAGCTTGCGGTTTTGTAGCAGGAGGGCCTGTTTAGGTAGAATATCCGCCAAGATGAGAACCATCAGACTTACATCACAAAGGAAAGGATGCTTTGTGGTAAGCAGAATAGCTCATAGAAAAAGATCCCAGATACCTTGGCTCAAAGAACACTTCAGATCGATGAAGAAGCTAAAACACAGACACATATTTAATGATTTTCTTTGCTTGCCTGCAGCTTTCTTATGCCAGCAAAGGATAGTGTCGTCTGTCAACTTAAGCAGTGTCTGCATATCTTTCATATGTTCATGAATGACTGCATTATAAATCTGACACACGTGCACTTGGGCACTTCAGTGGGAAGTGATCTCGTAATTTCAAAGCTGAATATAATCTCCATCTTGTAAACCCAAGGATACTATACCAAGGATAGTCTTGGTATAGTATCTGACTGTATTTAGAACATTCTAGACACAGAGACTTGAAATTACTCCAAATACTCTAGTACAAAAGAGGAAACAGCTTGTCCCTTGGAGTAGGCAAGAGGAACATTTAGAAGATGGTTCTTGATTTGTTTATGGAAGGGGTTGTGTAAATCTGTTTTGATGAACTTGGTGATGAAGGCATCCTTTCCAGTGCTGCATTTAGCTCTCTCAACTAATGAGAGAGGGGTGTGTGTGGGGTGCACAGGAGTTGCAACCCATCATTCAAAATCCGGCAGTATTATTTGTTTATTAAGGAAATTAGTGTGGGTTTTTGGTTCACACAGCTCTTATCAAGCATGTCTCTGAGCTCTGTAGGCTGCAATGCTTATTATCAGATCACATCTTAGTTCTGGCAGAAGCTAATGTTTGTACAACAGAGACGAGGAAACCGTGCTAAAGAGAAAGGAAGTGACCTACTTAGTTGTAGAGGAGGAGGAAACCCGGCATAAGTCAGAACTCCAGTCTCCTTTCTTTCACTCATGGGCAATACTTCCTCCAGCACAAAGATAGCTTCTAGTCTCTGCAGCCTAGACCCTCTTCTGGTCCTAGCTTCCCCCTTCCCCAGGGGCTGTATTAAGGAGCTGCACTATCACTAGCTGCTGTCATGTGTTGAGGAACAAATGAGCATGGTCGGCTCACTCCTAATGCTAATTGGTGTGCTAGAGGGAAAACATAGCATGCTGCAAGGAGTGCTTTCTGCAGTTTGTAGAGACTGGGATGAGAAAGGGGTAGGAAAAAATGCCTGGAGGGCACTAGGATCCAGTGAAGTCAGCCCTCCCAAGTGCTACTTATCTCTAATGTGTCCTGGCTTGTACTGGATGATCCTACCTACTTTGTTTCTCCGTAGCTCCTTTTCATTGTGTACATGACTGAGCATGTTATGGAGGCTCAGGGATTCTTACTCTATTTTCGATGTGTTTCCATGCTGAAAGATGGTTTTCATTTGTTATCGAACAGTGGTGAAAAATCTATCAGAGAAAAGTGACATAGTTTACTTAAAGCTGCCCATCAGTCAGAGGCCAAGTTCTTGAGCCTTGAGTCTCCTTGGAGACTGGCCTCTGAGGATGAGGACCTGTATGTAGCCAGCTCAGTTCAAAGATCACATATCAAATACTTGCAACAATGTCCTCTCAGAGTTTTTAATTCAGCATTATTAATTGGTATTATTTAGCAACTATTTTTGAAGGAGTAAAAATTCCTCACATTCCTTAGCTGCTTGTACACTGTTAGTGGGGGCATAGTAATAAAATTACCCAGATGAATTGCTCTGAATTACATGGACTCAGTCCTCTCTGCATTTAAGAGTTTCAGCACAGATTGACTGCTGTGTGATGAGGGTAGCTACTGGGCAGAGGTTGTACTTGAGTAGTATTTGATCTAAAATCTCCAGGCACTTACTGTCTTAAAATGTGAAAAGTTAATGTCCTTGTGCGTAAGTGGATGAGTTCACCTCCTATCCTTCAAGGAGAGACCATGAGGAGATCTGCTGCTGCAACCCACAACCTTTTCCTCCCTGTCTTGCACCTCACCAATCTAATGAAAAATCTCTGTAAGGCTGCTGCATTACTGCTGCCGCTGCTCTTGAGGCTGATAGCTTGCCAGTTTGATGTGAAATTACTCTTCTGTCCTTTTTTCTCCTTTGTTTTGCCATGAAAGGTATCAGATCTATGCCATAATACTCTCTTTTGTCCTTGTCCCCATTATTTTCCTGCATTTTTGATCTCTCATGAAAGGCTGCTTTTCAAAAATCAGCTCCATCCTTATCTGTCTCTTCCATACTTAATGTTTCTGTAAATTTTTAGGTCAAGGGAGAGCACTAACTCTTTTCCTTGGACCTCTTGTACACCATTTGCTTTTACATGTCACCTGGTTAACCTTGTATTGAGACTTACAGCTTTGACTTCAATTATAGCCATCTTAAGAAACAAGACCAATCTTAATTAAGAGATACCAAGAAGATCCACATGCTCCCTAGGTAGTTTATTCCAGTAGTTAGTCATCCTCCTGATTAAATATGTATTCTAATTTGGCATGCCTGGCTGCAGCTTCCAGGCATTGTGTCCTATTATGTGGTTTTCCACAATATGCTAAAGGACTTGTAGTACTTTAGCCTTTCTGCCCAGGAGGCTGAATCTTCTCTGTGATCGAGTTCTGCAAGGGCTGTACTGAAGGAGTTTGTCTCTAGGTGAGTTCAGTTGTTTGTTTTCTGTACCATCTGCAATGTCACATGAACTATGAGCACTAGTCTAGAATTGGACTTGACAAGTGCCAAAGCTAAAATGACCTTCATTTCCCACATCCTGCTTCAAAGATTTAGGACTGCTTATGCCTAAGTCTTGTTCTAAAATGCTTCGTGTTTGTGCTTTACATCTCTGTTCTTGTTTCAGAAAGTAAGGTCCAGGCTTGCTTTAATAAAGAGCAAATGAAGCATTTAATGTATGCCCATTAAATCATCACCACTCATTCTGTGTACCAAATAAGACAAAGATCTTATGATAGAAAAATTGCAAATAAAGACTGTAGATATGGGAGACTTTAAAAACCAGTGAGGGCTCTGGAGTCAATGAAGCAATACAGTGCAACCGATGTTAACAGAACATAAATGGACTTTGTGATCTCTTCAGGGATATTTCATGAAGTAACACAGTAGCTGCTGGCTGTAACTCTCTGCAGACTGACATAGAGAAGACACCCCCTACCCCATCTCTCTATCTGCGTAAAGAAGAGCAATTTTTTTTTGGTGGAGGAAGTGTATGCTTATTATATTAGATAAACCACATAATTCTATTATACACAAGAGTTTATAGACAATTTAGCATGTTGCTAAAACTGCAAGGCAATGCAATAAATTTTAAGTAGATTTAAAGACTGAAAAATATGTTGATGTTTGCTTTGATTACAGTTTCATTTTGCTTCCACTAAAATGGTGGGTGCTGTATCAGGGACAAGAATTTCATTCTAACTACCTTTCCATTAAGTTATTAGCTTTTTCTGACAATTAAAATGAATAGTTATGGACACTAATCAACACCTAGTGCTCTATGTACAGCATAAACAATTACCTGCTCCAGAACATCTGCTTGAAATATCTGTAAATCTGATGGGATAGGAGGTGGTGTCTCTCATAGGAAGGGTTTGGCATAATTATTCTTTGGGCAAAAAACTTCCAGTAATTCTTCTTTCATAGATACTACACACTGAGATTATGTCGATATTAGTAAGTCAGAGTGACAAGGAACATTTCCAAACATCACCTACACTACAGAGCTGTTCCAGTGTTCCCCAAAAACAACCTGAGCGCTGTGAAATAGTCTTTGCACAACATTCTTGAGGTTTAAAGAATTTGTTATTCTGGCAGCAGGCTGCAACATGTCAGTTTAACCTCAGCATCCAGTAACATTCCCAAGCACATTAAATCTACTAATATAAATGCAGCCTGAGAGATTCAGAAAGTAGTGACACTCTGAGCCCCCAGAGCGAGTAGGAGAATGGGTATTCAGTCAAGAGGTAGTAAGGCACCTTTCCTTTCCCAAAACTCTTGTATTCCTGAGTTCTTACTTTAGGTTGCATACTGATTGAACTTATTTTTGCACTATTTCATAAAGCAGATGAGACTTATCCTGTAAAATCTTTTCTACCAAACAGTGTAAAAATCTAATGTAACATTAACCTACAAAATATCAATTATAGACTTTTAAAGCCAGAAATAGGTTTTGCTTTTATTTATGCTGTTGTTCTGCATAATTCTAGACATGTATATTTAATAAAAATTATAAAAAGCTTTGAAATGAATTATTGAGTTAGACCAGTCAAATAATACTGGCATGGTAAGTATTGGTACTTCTGGCAATATATAAGAGTTGATTTTGGTTTCTATACAAGTTTTTCAAGGACGAGGTCAGTCTTCACATATTATTACTTATTTGTTCAGAACTGAACAAGAGTGCCAACATGTTTCAAGATTTTAATGTAAAAATTTTGTGTAATACATTCTCCTTGAATTGATATTTGTCTTGAATATTGTTATCTTTGGACAGTCATTCTGTTCAGAAGGAAGATGCTTTTCTTTTTTTATTCTTTGGAAGACCAAATATTGTGACATAAACTTTTTGATTTATTGGAGTTCTCAGCCACTGGGAACTGTTCGGTGGAAAAAGGTGTTCCAAAAGTCTGTGCAAAAAGGAGAACTCCAGAAGGTCTGTTCTCAGTAAACTTACTCTTCTTGGATTTGCATCAAACTAGTAAGGAGATCCAGTCTTTGGCAGCCAAAGAGGGCCTTGGCAAGTTTTCCGACTGTAGCACCTTTGGAGCCTTCCCTCATTACCCACTTGAGCAGCATTTGGTAAACTTTTTCTTTTAGTCCATCTCGTTCATAGTCATGATCAATTTCATCAATCTCGGGATCACCAAAGCCCAGTTTCCGAGCACAGTGCTTCCACTGCTTAGCCAGATTTTCTCTCACTAGATTCAAATGCTTTTCTGTCAGGACAGTAGTATTGTCTGCAAAAAGAAGAGTGTAAGAAAATGGCATCATTCAACAGTTATTCTGCTCCTTTCACTCCCTCTCCTATCCTCCCCCAACTATTTATTGATAATATCTGAATACAGAATCTTAGTGATGCAATCAGAAGTGGATTTCATGGAGGCAGCATAACCCAGTGATGGCAGGCAAGAAATGTCCAGTCAAAACATGTGTATTCCCAGGTCAGTTGCTGGACTTGCTCTTTGATCTGAAGCTATCATAGGTTGTCACTTAAACCTGCAAGATTGAAAAAACCCTTCCTAGAGTTATTAAAGAGTTGTAGATGTTTTATATTCTGAGACACAAATGATTTGTTTACCTAGGGATAGTTTAATTCAGTATTGACCCAATGAAAATAAATTACATTTCAAAATTTTCCAATTTCTACTGGAATGAAGTTGTCGTGGCTCTTGAGTATATGGTTTAACTGTTAGTTTTTCCTGTATCATATCGCACTGGACTCTATGATCTGCATGAGTCCTTTCCAACTCAGGATATTTTATGATTTAAATTAGAAGTCAGGTGAGGATCTCCCATCCTAGCCTTGCTTCTATCAGTTTGAGTGTTTCATACATTCCAAACTGAATGATTCTCAGATAATTGTATGGGGTGAATACATGAAAACTAGAGAGATATTTCTCTTACCAAATATACCCATTGCTTTATACTGTGTATAAATTGCTTCCATAGCAGCAGGACAAGTGCTGACATGCTGATTTTGCTCTTCAATCTTCATGTGATTGTAGGATCCAATTTGAATTCCAGAGCTGTTATTTATGTTGTACTTGATTGAATCGTCTGTATAAGGAACTTTTAACACAAATTTACAAACAACAGCATAAGGTTCAAATGTCAACAAGTAACATAAGGAGGAAGCAGTTCTACTAATAAGGGAAGTGATATTCATTGCACTTGATGTAGAAATAGCCATTAACTGGCAACTGTGCTGTGAGCACATTTTCACTATGCTGTGTGACACAAATGTACTTTAGTGAAAGCCCAGTCTCTTTTATGACAGAGTGCCACAACCACGCTGACAGTTACTAGACTGTAAATAATGTTCCCTGTGCCTTGGGAATGCATAGTAGCAGTCTTGCTTTCTGCTGCCTAACAGCTTCAGGAGGCCAGCCTTGACTTGAATGCCCTTTTCATTTAAATCTTAAAGCCTCACTTCTGCTTCTCAGCTTTACTTTTCATAGATGTAAGTTCAGGTTTACAGTTATGACTTCTAAGTTACGTGAGACTACAGCAAATCATTTCATGTTGCTCGTAAGATATGATTAGTTAAACACATAATTTGATCTTTTGCTTCCTGTTGTCTGATTTCCACACACAGCGTGAAACTAAGCCACTATTCATGTTAGGTGATGTCAGTTTTCTGTTCTCTTAACAGTGGTTTTTGAACTCTGCTTTGATAATCATCCACTAAACATTCTAACAATGGTGAATCTCATAACCTGGGTCTAAAATTGACGTACAGATACTTAAAATGATACACCAAGCTCTGTATTTAATCATCTGAAATCATGGTTAGACGGACAAACATCCTTGTTACACACTCAATTGCAATGTGAAGTGTGAAAATCTATAGCTATGTATGAAAATCTAAGTGCACTTAATATAGGCTAACCTGAGACTGCAAGTCAGAAATATTATATGTTTGCATGATTAGATTGTTGAAGTTCTAAAAAAGGAATGTATTTTATCATGTCTCATAACATTTTTACTTCTACTCATAACATTATGATTCCTGTATCCTTTTTTTTTTCCTTTAAGAGCCAGAGGACTCGGGAAATATGTTCATATTTATACGTAGTTAAAAATATAAAGAAGCCTCATGTTTGCTGTGTTCTTATTTGGTAACAAAATGAATTTAGCATAAAGATATGAAAATGTATACAAATAGTTTGTCAATATTACAGTATTAACATTAAATTATGCTTGTAAGTCTCCTTTCCCAAGACTTTACACTTTGCAGCTTGTCAGGCTTGGGTCATCATTTAAGGGGTGCAGAGTCAAGAACACAGAAACTGTCCCTTTTAAGTTTTCTTTGTAGTGTAGACCACTTAGAAACTGGACAAGCCTTTGAAAGGGTTAATTAAAGAATTCAGAGTGCCCCAAGCAACACAACTTGAAAGAAGCATATATTAACAGCTCCTGAAGCTGATGATTTTAGGGGTTCAAGCCAGTAGAACTGTAGAGACCTGTGCCCCAATGAAAGCTGATAAGCATGAAGCCTGCAGCTAGAAATTTGTATTAAAATCCAAAGCAAGATAGGACAAAGTGTCCCAAATGTGTGTGTGGCTCAAGAGCTGGGCAGAGTGACAGCAACTTGAAGTTTAATCTAAGGAAGTGACTAGTTTAGGTGTACAGGAGATCTGGCAATGCTCTCATATTTTAGAAGTTCTTACATAAAAGAGTATGTTGTCCTTGATTTACCAAATACACATTTAAGGGGGTGTTCAGGTCCTGCTAGAGACAGGAATTAGTTTTACATACTGGTACTGAAAACTTCAGCTATGGTTAGAGGTATTAAGCAATAACATAAATTCTTTCAAGTTCCTGAAGTTTTTAGCTTTACTGGTCAGGATGCAGTGTGTAGCCTGTTGGCTACCAGGGCAGATGAAGGCCACAGCGCTTACCTGGGCTGACTCCAGGTGCACTAGGATGGTATGCAAACGTTCCCCTTGTGAAAGAAGTGGAATCCCTATTACCTGTACAAAGAGAAACAACCCCAAGAAAGGTCAAAAGCATTATATAAATACAAAAGTAGATGTACTTAACAATGACTGCCATATTTGTTACTGTGTGAGCATACAGTGCTCTTAAATACAGAGATGAGAAGCTTTTTAATTAGCAAGATTGTGTCTCCTTGAATAACTCTAGTTTAAGCAATGATCTTATTGTGGTTTTGCTCAATTACTGATAGCCTTAACCATCCTTGTATCTCAGTGAGGACAATGGGCTTCCACGTGGGTGTAGGGATATCTGGCAGTGTGAGATCGCAGCACACTGCAGTTACAGACTGAGCTGCTGTGTACCAAGTATTCAAACTGGCAAATTCCAAACTCCCAAGTGTGAGTTTTTGAATGCTCACAGATGAGCAACTCATACTGGGGCAGCAAGAGCAGCTGGGTTACAGTCACCCTACAAGTCAGTGAGGAGCTGAAATGCAGCTCTTGTGCACCTCAGTCTGGTATCTGCTACACTATTTCACACAGCCTTCCTATAATAACTGTTTTCTTTATTTCTTTTCAAACAGAAGGTTTTCCTGTATTAGTGATGTTGACAATTCTAATGCCTGCCTTCTGACATGACAGCCCTCAGATTCATTTCAGTAAATAAACTCACATAAACAACTAATCACAGCCTCTGCATGAATAATTTGACAGAATAATACCTTTCTGGCATTCTGTTTGTAAAAAGCTAGGCATCCTTGATTTTTCTTGTGAGATGACCTGGAAAATAACACCATGCTAAAAATACCCAAGAGTAGGAGCAGACATCTTATGCCATCTCTAGTTCCTCAAAATTCTATCTTCAGTCTGGTCTCCAGTTACCACTTATTTATATGTTTTGTCAATGCCCAATATTCTCTTCCTTGTATCCATACCTTTCTACTCCATGGCTTACCAGGAAACACCAACAGAAGCTCTCCCTCAGCACCAGGCAGAGCTCTCTGGAAAAACCAGTTATGAGCCTTAGCTCCTTGCTGGCTCCCTACGTTCAGGAGTCTCTCAGCTTGCTGCAAATCAAGCTACAAAATACCTGTCTGTTTTCTGAAATGCTACAAATGTTGTTTCTGCGTGAGCAGAACCTATGGTATGAATGTTATGGTTTTGAGAGTTGATGTTGTCCTCAGCTTTCCTAGAATGACTGGTAGCAGCTCCTGGTTTTGGGAGCTGCTTTAGCAGTACTTGCTGTCTGCTCTTCCTTGGCTGGTAGCTGAAGAGTCACACATTGGGTCTTGTGCTCTTCTCTTACACTGATGCTTTAGAAATGGTTCATTTGAAATTGGCAGCCTGACATCTGTGAAAGCAGCATAATGAAGTCAAAGCTAGAGTGTTTTAACTTAAACAAAGAGAACTTCATGAAATAAATTCACCCTTGCTATATTACAGATGAGCCTGCAACAAGCAGGTTCTTCTACGAGCTACAAAACTCTCCTGACCACTTCAGGTATTAGTGGAAAAGCGTGTTTTCAGAAAGATAGGTGTTGGGGAAGGAGGAATCTCACCTGTATCTCTGTCTGAATTCTTTGAATACCAGTTTATGTTGGTCTGTGGCTGCAGGTTTTGTCCAGATTCTGGCACAGGAGGTTTACTTAGGCTAAAGTTACTGGCTGAAGACAATCCATAGGCATCTTCTGGGTTTCCTGTTGAAAGACCGTTGGGATATAGCCCATAAAAACCATCTACATTTCCCCATTTTGGTGTTGCAGCTGGATGTGACCAGAAGTTTGGATCAATGTTTGACCAGAAATATGGATTAGTGTTTGATCCTGTTTTTTCAGCTCTTGGGTACAGTTCACTCTGTTGAGAAGAAGGAGATGGCCTTGCAAATGGATCACAGGAAACTCTGCGTCTCCTTTCCTCCTCTATCATTTCAGGGCTGTATACAACAGGTGGAACTGCTTTATCCATCCGGCTCCCAAATGTGTGGTAGTTGTATTCATGTTGAAGTTTTCTTTCCAGATTATCAGCAGGTGCAAATGAAGTCTCACAGCTCTCAACAGGCTGGTTCTCAGGGGAGGCAGCAAACAGGGCATCATTAGCCTGACTGGTCATGGGACCTTGAGAGCTGTGTAGTGAATTAGGCTGATCTGAAAGGGAGGAACATTAAATGTTTGAAAACATTCAAATGCAAGTTTTAACTTGTGATGATACTAAAATCTATTAAGCTACTTTATTATTATGGTATACTAAAAGGTTTAAATAAAACATTACTTCCAGCATAAGACATTCTATAAAATAAAACACAGCTTTACTGACAAGTAGAACAAATTTTTATCTAGGAAGTACAGGTTTGCTTAAGCTATCAGTGTCAAAATCTCACTCAAGTAGTGTGAGAATTCACTGCATACTGTGCTTATATTGATACCAAATTTTTAGCCATTGAAACAAACATTCCTGGAGGCATGTGCAGGGTCTGATATACTGGTTTGTCTCTGCTGGCATTAACTGGAGTTTAATCAGTGCAAAACTGAAGTGTAACAGGCTGAAAAATAACACCACTCTAATAACAGGTGTAACTTCGTACAGCACAAATAATTTGTCATTAAAATATTATTTAAAAATGATTATGTAGAGTATCCTGTATGAGTATTTCATGATGAATACTCTGGTCCCAAAGAATACATTTTTACAAGTAATGTCTACCAGATAAAATAGATGATGTCTACATCTTTCAAACTAATTCTCAGTATCAAAGGAAGCTCTACTTCAGTATTGAACTAGATGGTGTTATAATCGATGCTGTAGCATTCCAAGACTAAGCAAGAAACTTGAAAATCTGCTTGTTACTACTTGTACTTATATTTTTAAAGGTAGGACTACAGATGCTTTCCTGAAGTTCTGAAAGCTTCACACTTTTCTAGAAAATATAGTACATTGCTTGAAGCAAGGGACACTTACAGAGCACTGTAAAACTGGAATAAAGTGTATGTATGTGCTTCTGTTTAGCCCTGATAATGCTTGTGAACTGTTGGGTTTTTTCCCCCAAATTATATTATTTCAGCCCACATTAGGCAGGACCAAAACTAGTTCCTTTGCATGGCTGTATGCTAGTACACCTTCAGTCTGACTTGCTCTACTTGTTTTGATACCACTGCTAGAGAGAGAATGGGAGGAATGGCTAATACAGAAGAAACCCCATCCAAAGTGACAGCTCTTAGTAATTCAATATTAGTATAAACAGTTTGGCATCTCTTCTCCAGGGCAAGCTTGAGATGTGTAAACAGATCCTGTGTGATGCCTTTCACTATCACTGTCTGAGTAATGCCCATTGACTAGAGAAAAACACCCTGCCTTTGACGGACAGGCTGTCAAGATGGCATCTTTCTGCAGCGGAGATTCACAACAAAGTCTTTTGTACTTAAAACACGAGAGCATCTGCAATCTGCAGCAGTCATACATGATTCTTTCTGCTCAGGAAATGTAACTACACTCACTTAAAAATACAGCAGCGGGGCTGCTCTAAGTCTATCAGTTCTACTGAGGAACAGCTGTGGCAAACCTAGCTTTGGGGAAGATTTATTAGTTGCATTTTACAGTTTAACATTATTTCTTTAATCATGCCTTTCAAGTGATGTGAGGTAACTTGGCAGCATTTCATTTCTACTGGATTTTTTATTATTTCTTGTAAATCAGTGTTGCAAATAAGATCCTGTGTCCCTTGACATTAAGAAACTTTGGTAAGAGAATTCCAGATACACTACTACAACACTCTAACTGTATCACCACATATTCGAGAGCCAGCTTTATAAAAATGACAAAACATACAACTCATCTAAGATTTGATGAAAGTATGAGTGAAAGGAGAGAAAAAAAAAATCTATCTACTAGTGTTCCTCGGATTCCTTTTAGAGTGAGGTCATAAACAAAGGAATACTTTACAATTATGTATCCTGGTCATATTCAGATCATTCATAAGAAAGGATGGAGTAGGGAAAAAAAAAAGTCTCAATGAAATTAAAGCCTGCAAACCAAGCAGTTGGCATGATTTAAAAGATGAGAAGAAAGATCAAGTATGAAAAGTAATTATCAAAGTGACCATTGAAAAGCTTAATATTGAACAAAATTTTTGGCACGGAAGAGGAAAGGAGAAGAGTGTAAAAGGAGATGTGTTAGAACTGTAGAGGATAGAAAATTTGAAATAGTAAGTGTGACTTCTGGGAGCAAACAACATCTTCTCAGTGATTACAATTCTTTCTGAGATGCTGAATAATTGAGTCTCTTAATGGTAAGGTTACTTGCTTTGTACACAGTTTTATCTTTGGCAAAATACACAGAATAATTATGTGCTAGTGACTTACCTGCTTGACCATTGCTGCTATCTTCTGGTACAGCATCTATTTGAAGGGATTCCATCCTATTCTGCAGTTCATTTGGCTCAGGCCACATTTTCTGCATGTGGGAAAGAACAAATGATCAAATTATAGTCAAAAGCTTAACCAAAGAGAGTACCTGTAGAATAGGAAACAGCACAGCTTCATTGTGAAGTGACCTGGATGAACAGATTCTATGAATCTCTGGGAGAAGATCCTCTCTTGAGGAGAGCACAGCCTGATAGAAAATACCCATTGCTTTGCTACAGGTGGGCAGAATCTTTTCTTCAATGAAGGGAGGGAGGACTGCAATGCAACTGCAGTGCATAATACTCTGAGTTGGCCAAACAATACCCTTGCCTACATGAGTATGAGCTTAATCCAGAGTAGCTCTGGGTTGTCTGACTTGCATTTAATAGCCAGACTTTTGGCAACCAGTCTTGGTGAGGGGATGCTGCTGAGGTAAAGGTAGCAAACATGCATCCTGTTCTGTGCATCTATATTTAATAAGTCCATTCATCAACAGGGAAGAAGAAGTGAGAAATAATTAAAATTCAGGTATAGACACATTGACTTTTACAAAGATAGGAGGAATGAGGAGTTTAGAGGAAATTTTCAGAAAGAAGCAGTGCAATTTCCTTTCTATAACCCTCATCCTCACTTCACCAGAGCGAAGGCAAAATCTATTCCTGTTCTACTCTTTTGATGTTCCCATTACTAGGCTTTGCTGGAAGTAATTTTTTTTTTGAGTTGGAAAAATTATTTCTTAACTTCCCCAAGTGCTGCTTACTCATAAAATAATTTCCAAAACTAGAGTTTGTGTGGTTTTTTTTAATTAATTAAACCCAAGAAGTACTTTCATAGATTAAAAATCAACAATTCCTATCTATCTCTTCCCAAAAAATCGACTTCCTTCAAAAAGGTGATGTTCTAACACACATTACCACCATAGGTCCTTAGATTTCACTTGGGTAATGGAATTGTTTGAACAGGAGGGTTGGACCAAATGACTTCTGGTCTCTTTCAACCTCAACCATTCTGTGATTCTGTCATCCTTTTAGTTAGGAGGCTTCCATGATTGCTGGGCAGGCAGCAGGGGGGTTATGCCCAAATCCTCTAACTCATGTTGCTACTGAAGTTGTACTAGTAATTCACACAGTGACTTGCCTTGGATCCACTATTCACAGTCTGTGCCCTGATTGTAATGGATGCTTTCCTTCCTGTAATGAACTCGCAGCCCATTTTCTAAATAGTCATTTTGTCCTTATGGTTTGAGAGGTGCATCTGCAGAGAGCAAATACAGCTAGTAAAATTGGCCATGGTCCTGATTTGGGACTGCTATCATGTATTAGACATATGTACAGTTCACATTGGGAGTTTGATCAAATCAGTCCAAGAAATCTGTTTTATCAGTTTCATTTTGCAAAACTCTTGCTTTCTTGAGTTACCGGTGCTTCATAAACATCACATGAAACAAGTAAATTTCATTTCCACAAGTGAAAACTTGGTGAGAAGGAAGCACTTTAAAAAAAATTGTGAAAGAATGGAAAGAACGATTTCACAAGGAAGTTTGTTTATTTTTTTTCCTTAGTTAAAAATACTGTCTGTATTGTCTGTGAGTGAAGTCTGTATAGTCAAGTGATTAAATTCATAAAAGCTATGATAAAAAGGTTCCATTATCAGCCCTGTTATTCAAGAAGTTCTTATTTTCAGTCAGGAAATGATTCTTTTTATCATAATTTTTAAACTTACAGTCAGAAAAGTAAGAGAAACCAGCTTGGACACTCAGGAAAACTATCTGAATTTTACTTTTACCTGTTGATATTACTGTGCTAGAGCTTCCTGGTCTCAAGCAGCTTGAGACTCATTAGACACTGCCTGAAGGCAGAGCAAAAATTACCAAGAATTTACAAAGTTACTTTTAATCAGATTCTGCCACTTTTGAATTGCTAGGAGTAACGTTTTACTTTATGAGTGAGACTTAATGGATATATGAGGAGCTTTTGTGAAGTATCATCGTAGAATCAGTGTGTCACTCAGGTGGAAATAGACCTTGGGGGAATCCTCAGGCCACCTCTTGCTCAAAACACAGTTGCTTATGAAATCAGAGTTGGTAGCTCAGAGCTTCGTGCAGTTGGGTTTGAAAACCTCTAATGAGGTGACTGGACAACCTCTTCAGGTAACTTGTGCCACTGCTCTGCTGTCTGCAGAGGGAGAAGTTTTGGGGTTTTTTTGTTTCCCTCTTACATCCAGTTTGAGTCTCTTATTTCTGTATTTGTCCTTTTTCTCTAGTCCTCACATGATGCGCTGCTGTGAAGAACTTGGCTCTGTGTTCTCAATAAACTCCTTGCAGGTTGCTATTTGTTTACGTCCCCCAAAGCCATTGCACGTCTGGGCTTAAACAGGCCCATCTCCTATGACAGGACTACCAGGTGCTGAGCAGATCTGCTGCCTGCTGGTGACATTGCTGGTGGCAGACAGGCTGTGGCTGGTGCCCAGGTCACTGCTCACCGCCCCGCTGAGATTCTTCTCGGCAGTGCTGCTCCCTGACTGGGCAGGCCCTGGTTGGCACTGAAGCCAGGGGTTATTTTACTCCAGGTGCAACACATTGCATTTGTCCTTTCTGAATTTCACAAGGTTTCTGTTGCCACACTCCTCCAGCCTGCAGCTATGAGCCTTGTCCTTGTGACTGTATTGACTGGTGCTTCTAGTTCGGTATCACCTGCACACCTTATGTGTGCTCCATCACTTCTGTCAGGTCACTGACAGAGGAGTAAACCAGGGAAGGTCCCAGACACCTCCACTGCTGCAGCTGCTCCTGGCCTGCAGGTGAAGTAGGACCCATCAACTGCTCTCCTCTGGGACTCGCCATCCCACCTGTTTCCGTCTGCTCATCCAGACAGTAACGTCTGAACTTGGATACAAGGGTATTTTGGGAGAGAGTCTTGAAAACCTTCCTAAGGTTGAGATAAATGACATGCACTGCTCTCCCCTCATTCACAAATCCAGGCATTTTATCACAGAAGGAAATCACGTCAGTGAAACATGACCAGTCTTGAAGGGGCAGGATCTGACCATAACTGGAGTTGGGAAGAAGGAATGTGGGGAACTGACACCTTAAAATGCTTAGGAAGCTACTCACTTTTAAATTCTCCAGATCTTCTTCAATATTTTTTCCTAGATTTTCATGGTAAAATGGCTTGTATATTTCACTGATTTCTGCAAAAAAAGTAAAGAACTAAGTGAAAGTGGTTTTCAATGGAAAGTAAAAGTGACTTTTACTGTTAACCATCTTGATGGATAAGGATTGAACAAAGACTTCTATGAAGTCAGAAACAGGAAAATTATATATATATTTGGAATTTTTTCACATGGTACATTTAGTCTTAAAGCAGTAACAAGAACAGGATGACTGCTAGGGACTTTTTGTTGTTGTATTGCTTTTTAGAGTGAAATCTTTGTCTATGATCTGTAGCTGAGAGCATCTTTCCTTGCCTTGCATATGGGAAAATCAGGAGCTAAGACCACCCAATACATAAGAATAATCTATTAGCCATAGATTATGTATGTTAAATATGGAGATAATAGGTGGGTTCCTCCTGGTATACAAATATCCCCTGAGTATTTAAGTACATGCCTGCTGTATATGAAGCTGTTGGTGCCCCTGTCTAAATACAAACCTCAGTTTCCTGTTATATGTTGGGGTCTTTTCCGTGGGTTGGTGTGGTTTTTTTTTTGTTTTTTTTTTTAATTGGCACTCTATATTGAGGCAGAAAGAAGAGACAATGAGATATAGAATTTTGGCTTATTTGCTGAATGCTTTTAGTCTCCTTCCCAGACCATTCAGCCAAGATTTCTACTGATTGGAAGTGTTTTGGTATCTGACCATATGAAAGGATGATTAGCTAGTCGAAGTCAGTTGGATTGCTTATGGAAGAATAACTAGGACAGCTTTTGAATCTAGAATATTTTTATTAGGATCCAGTCATGGTCCAGATATACTGTATCCCTTGATGTTCGTTTTTCTGTAAATTTCAGCAATAAGATTATACTATGCTGAAGAGAAATTATCAGGTATAAAGTGTCTTAATTAGCTCCGTTCACTTACTAGGATTTCTCAAACTTGTAAATGCTGGATCAGATCCCATTTTTGGTCATAGTACACTTTACAGAACATGTGAATTGCTATTTCAGTTTTCAAAAAACCCCCCAACTTATTTCAAGAGGAAAATACTCAGGTTTGTTTTGCTGCATTATAAACTATCAATGGACATAAACAAAAATGAATCCTAAAGTAATGCCTTACCTGCAAAGGTTGGGCGTTTCTCTGCCTCGTCATCCCAGCATTGCTGCATTAAGTCAGTAATTTCTACTGGACATTTATCAGTGATCTCCTTTATGTCTGGTCTGTTCCCATTTATGATGCCAAAGCAAATCTGGGTTTCATTTATACCATCTGAAAAATAAAATTTCCTATCAGGTTCTGCTTATAGGTTTTGCTACCTTTCTATAGGTAAAAGAAACAATGAAGTGGCTCCCTGTGTGTTTGTGGATATGTAAAATATGATTTCAGAGATGTCCACATTACAGCTACAAATCTTTCATACTAGTGAATTTGAATCCACTGCTCTGACTTCCATGGATTAGAGAATTGTTTTAAGATTAATGGATTTACTTTTATATGTAAAACATGTGCAGTGTGAGTAAGGGTGACAGATGTAGCTCTCTAGAGTCTGCGTCTCAGGTGCATCAGCTCTGCGCTAGATACGAACACAAAGATGGCCATGCAGGAAACATTTAGCCATTTAATTAGCAAAAAATCCAATCAAAATTATAAACGTGTTACTCTGGAATTCCACAGTTGGCTCCTATTGTTCTACATAAGCCCACTGGTGCATGTTGAGAAATCAGCACCACGCAGCTGAGAATCAGTTACTGACTGTGGGATCATTCCCATTGCCACGCGTAACTAGTCCACCTCAGGGAACAGTGTCCGTCAAAGTTTCCATCCTGGCCCACCTGAAGTTTGCCTAATTTCTGTCACCGAGTCTGGTTTGTGACCACACCATATAGATGTGAGTAGATTCAGCTCATGGCTGCATTTCATTCAGATGTTCTTGTCCATGCTTAGAACTCAGGAATGATGCAAATAATTCCTGCCACTGGCCATGAGATGCCAAACCAGTGCTATTCTAGGCCATGGGTGATTCAGTCTACTAATCTTAATTTTGTAATGTTAAATGCTTAATATTTGTAACTTATTTTTCTGATAGCATCCTTTGAGAAGTAGCATACTTTCATATGGCTCTTTGTTAGCAAAAATTGCCCAGATCACAATGCCAAAGCTGTAAACATCTGATTTCTCCACTGGTTTTGCGTTAACACAGCGTAAATGCTCTGGGGCCATATAGAAAAGAGTCCCAGCATTGTTCTGGCCAGTGCTTTTGATTTTCTTCTGTCGGACAGTTTCTTCTTGGGTCAGCCTACTCCAGCTCTTAAAGGAGGCAACACCGAGATCTGCAATCTGAAAAATGAGACACATCAGAGCTAGTGCTGTAATGAAGAGGAGATAAACAAGTATTGCATGCAGTGCTCAATTTTATCAAGATTTAATACTAATCTAATAACTTATCTAAACATTAAATATTGAAAAAATACAACTAAAGAAAGGAAACAAACTATTTGATTTTTCTCTTGTTTTTGTTCATTTGGTTTGGTTTTTGTCCTAAATAAAATATCACTGCCAATTGCGAGCCATTAGGGTGAAATTTTATTATTGATTGTGGATTACTTGCACAATGGGAGGATAGAAGAAATTTGGTTTCACTCATATTGACAATCATATTTGAGGTCTGCTTGCAGCACTCATGGAGGAACAGAAGATTCATATGAGAAGAATCTAAGATTCAAATCTAGAGTCAGTCTATGAGATGGGCAGATATGCCTCCTCCCTCACTGCCCTTTCCATTTAGATGCCATTTAACTCAACCTCCTTAGATCTTACTTCAGAAAAGGGGAAGAAGAGGATCTAAAATTATATGTATACCAAAGAGACATGGAAAAGAATAGCATAGAATAAGTTAAAGCAGAGATACCTAGGTACTGTGTGCTTGAAAATGTGACTTTACTGAAACTTTAATGTGCAGTTTTGTAACTAGACTAATGGCTGCTAGTGAAGAAAGTAATCCTTCCCTCCTTTCCCCCTCCTTTCTCCTTACATGTGCTCCCTCTGCTCCTTGTGTTACAGCACTGACACTTACCTGGGAAGACCCAGTGCAAGGCAGTCAAGCAGCTTGCTGAACCAAGTGCTCCCCAACAGAAGGGTAGCACTGCCAACAAGGTAAATGATAATCTGCTGCTTTGGCTTCCTAAATCAAGGCAGGGTGTTCCGATTAGCACCAGTGCTAACACAAGAGAACAGGAAGTCAACAGGAGAGGAAAACTGAAAGAAAATGGGCCTGTCTCTCTTGGCCATAGGCAGCTGTCAAACAGAGTTGTGTAACCCAATTACTTCAGATAAAAGTGAGGTGACACTTTGCCTCACTTCTAACTCACTTTCTCTCTTATTGCCTCTAACCAGCTTATTGTTCCTCTAGAGTTTCTGAAGCCTTGGGCTACATTTAGAGGTCGTGTATTCAGAGAAAAATGTAGGCGACATTCTGCTGAGGAAGTAGGAGTCCAGCTTCATGTCTGCAAGTGAGAAGAGGTCTAGGGATAGAGAAGGGTATGACATAAATCTTTCTACATTTACAATTTCCTGCAACAACTATTTCTCTTTCTAATTATCAACAATGTTAGACACATTCAAGCAGATCATAAAACAGCTGCTTTAAATTATACTTTTGATCTAGCTACTTAAGGAAGTCTGATCTGATTCTGAATTTGATCCTGGGTTCCAGATCAGTTTGTCATGAAATGTGATGATAGCCTAGTTTGGTTCTGTCCAAATAAGCAAGCTGAACCCCTTATACAATTAACATTTAAAGCAAATCATGATGGGGTTTTTATTTTTGGAAAATAAATAAATTTATAATTCTTACCTGCAAGCTGCTCATATTGCACTTGATACCACATTAACCTTGTGAAAGAACTTCTCACTAATTTATGTGTGAGAAATAGAAAATGACAGAGCTTTTATCACAGAATTTTATTCTGTAGATTCACACTGTAATGGGGTGATTATTTCAACAACTCACCTTGACCAGAGACAGGATATTTGATGAGGACTGCAGAAAATTCCCCTCAGGTTTATCCCGCAGTAGCCTCTATATCTATGTGTCTTGATCCAAAACCCCACTAAAGTTAATAGAAGGGCTTTGGAATAGGCTTATAAACCATTCTTTGAAGTAGTGTCCTGAAGCGGTTTTTTTGTAGCTCCTGGATGTCATTTTAAAATGATGACTAAGGGAAAAGAGGGATACAAAAGAGGAAAAGATAACGGGCAAAGGAAAGAAAGGAGGTGAAGGCAGGAGGAGAAATTACAGCAATAAAGGGCAAAAGACATTATCCGTAAAACATTCTATTTTGTTTCAAACTCTGTATTAGCATTTGTTTTCTCTTTCTAGTTGTTTTGTTATTTATAGCTCGTTAATTCTCAACAATGTATTTTTTAATGCCCTGAGTGATTTTTTTTTTCCACAGTTGGGAGAATACTGTGCAAATCTCAGGCTCAGAGGTTGTATAGGCCACCACAATTCAGAGATCCAGGGCTAACACTCTCTTAGTAATAGCTCGCTAAACCACACAGGCATTCATCTACCAATCCTGCCACGTTAGGAGCTCTAAGCAGCTTGGCTGAAATGGGTTCTTCAACCCAAATCACCAGCCTTCTCCATTCACGTTCTAACAAGTACCTTGATGTGGAAGTCTCTGTCCACAAGGATGTTTTCTGGTTTTAGGTCTTTGTGTACAAAGCCCTGCTCATGCAGATAAAGCATTCCTTCTGTGATCTCCAGCACAAAACGCCCTTTTACTGACAGAGGTAGGGAGAGCTAAAAGAAAGAACAAGAAGTGCCATCTATTAAAAAATGCAACTACAGCAATCAAATTAAAACTCAGTCTTTTAAAAAAAGCTCCTCAGTCCCAGGAGTACCTCTGCTTAAGCTATGGGAAGAAAAACTTGCATCGCCAGCGGTCGAGGGAGGTGATTGTCCCACTCTACTCCACACTGATATGGCCTCACCTTGAATACTGTGTGCAGTTTTGGCCACAATTTAAGAAGGATATAAAGCTATTAGAGAGTGTCCAACAGCAGGCACAAAGATGGTGAAGAATCTGGGGGGAAGCCATATGAGGAGGGGCTGAGGTCACTTGGTCTGTTCAGCCTGGAGGAGACTGAGGGAAGACCTCATCATGGTCTACAGCTTCCTCATGATGGGAAGCAGAGGGACTGGCACTGATCTCTTCTTTCTGGTGGTCACTGATAGGGCCTGTTGGAATGGCATGAAGCTGGATTAGGCACCATTTAGGTTGGATGTTGGGAGAAGATTCTTCACACAAAGAGTGCTTGTGTTTTTTGGGGTTGTCCTGTGCAAGTTGGACTTGACGATCTTTCAGGTCTCTTCCAACTAGGGATATTCTATGGTTCTAAGGCCCTTCTTGGATCGAAATTTTGGCATTAGCAATTTTAGAATCACTCCATATTTACGAATATTTGCTACACGTTGAGCAAATTGTCCACATATCTCTACTGACTCTTCTATAACTTTTTAATCTGTAATTGGTCTGCTCCTCTGTGATGCACAGGAAAGCCACTGTCATTGTCTGCAGTCTCTAGAGAAGGCAGTGCTGCCACCAGCTTTTTAATACAAAAAGAAGAATAAGAAATTAAAGACTCCATTTTCTGGATATGGCAGTAACATCCTGTCCCTTTCAAGCAGCTCATCAACCCAAAGGGATGAAGTAATTGACTGCTCACATTCTGTAGCACTTTCATCATGTTCCCCCGGTCCACATACTCCATCACAAGTGAGTAGTTTCCGTCTTCCAAAATGACACCCAGTAGTTTTACTACACGGTCATGCTGCAGTCTGCGCATAATCCTGCCTTCTTCAAGAAGGGAAACGTTGTACCTGTAAAACAGAAATTACACTGAATTAAGGTGCCAGCCTAGAAAAAACAAAGGGATGAAAATCACACTGATTCATGGTGAAAACCTTGGCCAAAAATGTCAACATCCCTAGAGCCCCTGCAAGATTATTCATACCTTCAGCTGATTTTGAATTGATACAGCTTTGTTCATGCCAGGTTACATTCTCTAAGATTCTGCTCAAATGCCTTACACAGAGACTGTCTGCTCAGCCTGATTTTAAGGCCTGCTTTTCAGAAATTGCATAAGCATTCTTCTTGTCGGTAGCTGTGGATGTCCAAGTGTTTGAACTGGGGTGAGATCTGGGCAGGGCTGAAAGAGCCTTGGAACAAGGAGGATTAAGGTCCACTCCACTACTTCTTGTACAGGAAGCTTATAGAGGTCTTGTTTCCAAAGGGCTTCATGTTCAAAATGGATTTATTACAAAGGAACCACACACCCACACAAAATGATGACAGCGTTTGCTAACAATTACTGGTTTAGGATGAATTCAAAGCATCTTTACCTGGGCCTCAGTATAACCCATCAATAATCACAGGTACATAGCTGGAAGCTCACTAAGGGTCTTAAAAAAAGGATAGTATCCATTACATAATGAATATAAGGGGTGGTATTGTTATTGTTCCTGTTCTAGTCATCAGACAAAAGGATGTAAGAAAATCTTGAAACTATACTGCTTGCTAATGCTTTCCTACCCTCTGACTTATAGCAAAACTGCTTTCTCCATCTGTGTTTATCCATATTACTAGAGAAGAAACTGGTTGTTTTGTTTGCATTAGGCTCAGTTAAAAAATTTAATTAAGACTTTTGGTTCAGTATTTTAAAAAATAACAAAATTATGAGCCTGTGTAGTGAGAAAATAAAAACACAAACCCAAAAATACACTTGGCAGGCTTGTCCATTTTAACTGTGGTCATCCCAAACTGTCATCGCAGGCTGCAAACTACTAGAATCTCTTAATTTGCATTCCACCAGCAAAATAAAAACTTAGTTAATTTATTTATCATTACCCAAACTACAAAAAAACAATGGAATTTTGTCTCTCTCTAGTGGATGATGCATGGGAGAGTTTTAGTGTTGTTATGGCTGTGAGGTAGTAGAGCTGCAATGTGACTTGAATCCACTGAAATCAACAGCTCATTCAACCTTTGAATTAAATCAGTGGGCTTGGCTCACTCTGCTCTTTCTCAAGGGAGAGTTACATTCCTGGTATTAACACACATGGGGTTGGAGTCCTGCTGATAGTTTATGTGTGTTCCTAGTGGACATCTACAGTTGGATAATTTCATTGAAAACATATCTGCAAGTTTGAAGATATTGTGTGGCCACTGAGCTCCTGCATTTCCTTAAGTGTGCAAGAATCCTCTTGATTCTAAACAATTCATGACAGTGCCCACCTTGTAACAAAAACCAGGAACTTCACTAGAACAATGAGTTGAAAGTAAAAAAGTTGTCTCAAGAGGGGAGAAAAAGGAAAATTTGCAGGACAGCTGTGAGCATGGTCTTATTTCCCCCACATACAGTATCTCTAGAATCCAAAGACCTGAAATTATTACACTCTATTTAGGTTTATCTTAATTGAATTTAGAGGACTCAGACCAACTGAAATAAAAATCAGAACTGAGATCTGTAACTTACTCAGTGCGCTGCGGTCCTGTATACACTTTTTTTAATACTACATATCCATGTTGCTTGTGAAAGCATAAAGAAATTGTTCCAAATCCTCCAGCATCTAATTGTTTTTTTTCAAACAAATCCTTGGTGTTCATGTGGATGTCTTCCAGAGCCATGGCTGCGGTCTTTGTGGCTTAGCAATTAAAACAAAATCAAGTACCCTCGTGCTTCTGGACCTGTAGTATAAAGGAGGCAAAAGAAGCATCATTAAAAGCATTTAGCTGTTGCACTAAATAAGTGTACATTTAAGGAGTGAGACAAGAAACATAAACTCTCATGACCCTTATAAATGCTCAGTTGGAAACCAAAAATGCTGTGGTTCTCAGAGAATCAGACCTAAAGATCACAATGATTTATTCTGTCAACCCACTACAGTTATATTCAGTTGATGTAAAACCATTTCTTCACCTGAGGATCTTGAAGTGCTGTTGATAAAAAAGTTTTTATCCATACAATATGCACTAGATTGGTACTGTCCTTACACTTTGTATGTGCAAAATCCAAACCCCAGAAAAATGAAGAGCCACAATCCCAAAGGCAGGTAGTACTTAATGATTCTGATAGGTACCTTGTTTTCTGAATTACCTGAACACAGGCCTGTCAGGTGCCCAGATTCTTATATAACTCTAAGCTACCTTTTAGGCATCTTTGCAAACCTAGCTCTAAAGGGTTTGCTTAAAGCTTAAACCAACCAACCAAACAGAAGGTTCCTCTGGAGGGTGCAATGAAGGACTCAGCTTCTATGGGAAACTTATTTGCACATGAGCTCAAGGAGACAAGTGCTTGGAAAGAATATGTATGGCAACTTCTCCTCTGCCCATTGAAAAGAAGAGGAACAAAGAAATTGTGAAGGCTTGTAGTAACTCCTAAGTGCATCAAGACAAAAAGAGTGTTTGGGAGATCCTACAAAATAGGTGAATAGATAAGTAAACACCAGCAGAGGCCAGAATAATTTTAATCCTTTGATAAAGCTGTGGTACTCTCTTGCCTAATATGTTTTTCAGGCCAGCCCCTGCCTTCAGCTCATGCCAGCAAGCTGCTTTGCTAGCACTGGTGCAAGCCAACAAGTTCTACTTTTTTTTCCCCTCACTAAGTTTTTAACTTAAGCACCTTACATCAGGTAAAGAAAGAGTTTGCTGAGAAAAGACAAAGTCCAAGAGACTGGCAGGGCTATTAATTTTCCACTCATCTTGGGTAACTACTCACAGAGCATGGAGAAAGGCACCACCTCCAAGTGCCACTATCAGCAACAGCAGATTGGCTCACTGGGGTAACTAAGAGCTCTAAACAGTGTAGCAAAGGGACTCCCAAGTTTTTCCAGACCAACAAATGACTGCTAACTGCTGTCAACTACTGTGCACCTGTATCATCAATTCTCTAACTGAAAAGATTGCTTAATGTTGTTGTGAGCATCAGCTGCAGCCTAATTTTGACTGTCTCATTACCACAGCCTCTTAGGGGAGCCTGGGAACTAAGGAGCTAGTGTGTGGGGAAAGTAGGTATCTGAGGGCAGAGAGACGTTTCAGTGCCGAGCTGGAAATGGTCTGATCAGTTCAATACTGACAAGCCAGAACAAGGAAGAGTAAATTTCATTTTTAAAAAGTAAATAAGTTGTGCCTGTAGAAGAGTTAGAGCAAGAGCTTTGTCTTCAAAGTACATATAGAGACTCTAGGGGCTGTTGTAGTACAGATAGGGAACAACCTCTCTACACCCAGAGCAGTGTCCTCTCCAGACTTTTCTGCTTTGGCTTTCCTGACTTCAAAAAGATGCAGGCTTTGTTTTGCTGCAGTGCTAGCCTGCATTATGAGCACTGGACTGAGGATATGGCTGCATTCACTTAGTCAGAAGGTAAGTCCTGCTATGCCTAATAATGATTAGAGAAAATTTTTCTTGTGTTTTGTGGTGGTGTGTTTTCGGTTGGTTTGTGTTTTTTTCTAAATTCATTTAGAGCAAATCAAATAGCTGGTAACAAATTACTCATAGCAGTGCCATTCCTGCTTTCATAGTTGAGCTTTCATCTCCCTGGAAGTTTCTGGTGATGGTTCTCTGGATTTCTCGGGGTGGTACTACTCACCTTTGTGTAGATGGGGTGGATGTCACACATACAAGGGCCTAAATTCAGTCATGAGAGTCAAAAGTGGCATAAACTAACATCTTGCTTCTTGATCTGGGTCTCCCTTTCAAGAATTAGTTTGAAGTCACTTATGTATGTTAACTTTTCCATTATAACAGCAATTATGCATCTAGGTAGTAATTATAAGACTTGCACATGCTTTTGTTGTGAATGCAAAGTAGATATGTATTTTTGAATGGTGAATCTCTAAAGTTGCATTAATACCACTGATAACTTGGGACTGGCATTCAATACCATATAACCAGGCAAAAACCAGCTCTGCCCGAAGCTGCAACAATACAGAACCTTGGTCCTGTTTACACTGTTAATTATCTGTTCATACCAAGACACATGTAGGCACTATAACCAGAAGTCTTGGAAATTCAAAAGAAGTAATAACTTCTAAAATCATGATGTATCTTCTGGAGTGTTGTAATGTATTTGAACCCTGATAGTGTACCCCAGCCAAACCATCTTCAGTTATTCTTATCAGAGCCCCTTCCACTCTGTGTCAGGTGGTTTTGGAGCCATTTGTACACTAATGAGGTCACCTGATCCAACTCTGCAGTGCCCCCTCCACCCTCTGTCCAGGTGGCTCTTGAGTATCTCCACACCCTGAGCACCTGAAGGTATTTAGTTGTAAAATGTATAAATAGAGTGTTAGGTAAACAATAAAGTGGCTTCTGCGAAATCCTATTGATTCGTTGTTCAGAAGTCCTGAGCTCCCAGACTAGAGTGAGCTGGGTAACATTCAAGAAGATGGAATTTTCTTATGAGGTGGGAGGGAACCTTCCTCCTTCGGCATGGTAGGATGCTACTACTTTTTTTTTGCTGTTCTTATTAGGTAATGAGGTACTCTGAATAGAAGCTCTCTGATCTAATGACTTATTTCAAACCCAATTTTTTTTTTTGTAGAATGAGTATCACAGGAAAACAATCTCTAGCCAGGCTTTAAAGCAAAGACTACTTATTCTAGTATACTATTTAACATGAGATATTGGCTTATATCTTGAAATGTCAGATGATAAAAAATCAAGGACGGAAGCTCAAAGACTCAGGTTCATTCCAACCTTACTGCTTCTTATTGAGATACAGGGTAATTTATATGTATCCTCAATACTTGGGACACACTAATTCACACATTATGCATCTGTGGTTAAGAGAACAGAAATTTTGTAGTTTGATTTAGCCTACCCTTAACAGAAGCTAGGCATACTTCTAGCGGTTAATTTATGTTCTGTGAAGTAGCCCTCGTCTGTATACTTGATTAATTATAAAGCAGTTTTTTTCATATACTATTTTGAATGTTTGTACTAGGGTGGGTTCATGTTTACCAAGTGCCAGCATGTATTATGAAAATTTTGAATACTGCTTGCTAGAAGAGAAGAATTGCTGTCCACCAGTATCACTGGTGCTCCTTAGAGAAGGAAAGAAGTGCAGTAAGTGGGTTTGTGGCATTTTTCTTTTTAACACCATGGTTACGTCCTCTCCTCTAACTCCTAAAGGGCATATAAATTCACAAGAATCATACACTGGACATTAGGTTATTGGGTCATATTCTCTAATCACTGTTCAAAAGTGCTTTGCTCAGTTCTAACGATTTGTAACTGATCTGACGCAGATCTGATGGGACCTGCATGGTTAAGGAGGAGTGCTGAGCACAATAGCACAGCAATATGAAAAAACATTGATTGCAGCCTTTGCAGTCTAATGATGCTCACAGCGCATAAATTCTTCAGAGGTGCTACAGACTTTAATTGGAGAATATTAGCACGTTTACAAGTGCCAAAACTCGCGGTCACTGAGTTAGCTGTCAGTAACGGACAGGTATAAAGAAGAGAAGCCAAAGCTGGTATTCCCAAATGAGTAACGTGAGAAATAGAAGAGTTGCTACAGCTGATAACAAGAATACTGCATGTGTGAATGATGTTTTAAAAGCTGTCAAGGCATCTCAGATCTGATGCTCTGTTATAACCCACTGCATCTAAGCCTTTCCCTTCTGCTCTGGTTTTTCAGCTGATGCATCTTTTCACTAAGGAATGATTTTTTCCCCTTTTTTCCTTTTGGAAATAGCAAAGGAAATACCTGTGTCAGATCATCATTAGGTTACAGAAAGGACCCCGTGGGAAGAGGAGGAGAAGCCAATACAAGGGAAAAAAAGGTATTATGCAACACAAGTTTCCGCAGGGGCAGCATGGCAATAGGAAAGGATGGGGTCTGTGCAGTGGCCTGTACCCGTGCAAAGCTGTCACAGTCGGTTCTGGTCACAAAAGTGTGCATTCTGTATGGGAATTGGGTCAGGCCGTCTCGGCTGCGGGGCCGCGCCGGGCGGTGGCTGTCAGAGACGGGCGCCTGCGCCCGCTGCCGGGGGCTCCCGCTCAGCCCCAGCGCGGCCCCGCCAGAGGCTCCCCGGGCGGGCAGTGCCAGAGGCGTCCGCTCGCCGTGAGGCCGGGAAGCCCTAACGCGGGGCTGCTCTGGCCTAGTTCCTCGTTGGCTGACTTGCTATGTCGCCCTTCTCCTGGCGGCTTCCTGCCGCCACGCCCGCCTTCTCTCGTACGCACCGCTCCCCCACTTCCCCCGTGCCCAGGAGACCCTCCTCGGTGGGGCAGGATGGGTGGGGGGGGGAGGATGTAGTGTGGCACCTCCGCCAGGCCATCTCGCCTCGGAGCCCGTCACCCCGGCAGCCCCCCGGACACCGCCGCTCGGACCCCGCAGCGGCGCCTTCGCACGGCAGGGTCGCCGCGGTGCTTTCAGTTTCGGCGCGGCAGAGCGGCCCCCTCTGCTGCCCCCGCTCCCGGCGCTTCACCCTTACCGCGCTCCGGCCACTCTCGGTCCTGCCGCCTCCCGGGCACCGGCGTTTGCATCCACGGCTCTTTAAGTAACCCTCGGGCCCGAGACTCCGAGAGGCGGAGCGAACGAGGCAGCTGGGAAGGGAGTATCCTGCCTAAAGCCCTCTCGGCACTCCGATCGGTGCCGCACTGTCTTGCCTAGAGCCCTCTCGGCACTTCGATCGGTGCCGCACTATCTTGCCTAGAGCCCTCTCGGCACTTCGATCGGTGCCATACTATCCTGCCTAGAGCTCTCTCGGCACTCCGATCGGTGCCGCAACGTATTTCCGTCACTGGTTGAGTGTTCTGCACACTATGAATCGTGAAAACCTGGCAACGTTGGGACTGACTGCAGCTGGGATTTCGAGGCATGTTGGAAATACCTTTCTCTGTGGAAGATTTGGAGCTGGACATGTGGGGATTTTTTGTTCAGGAAGCGCGGAGGTAGGAGTTTCTCTCAAGAGTCACTGTCACAGAAGACAGTCCTGGGGACAGTTGCAGAAATACATAACCAAAAGGATTGCCGTAAACCACCTAGTTCATCCTCCTCCAGAGGTCAGGTGTGTAGTTAATACAGCGTCTCTACACGAGGGCGATCCCTTTGCCATTCTTCCGTGAAAAAGACGGCGATGATGCGTGTCTCACGGTCTTTACCGTGATCTTTCCCATTCTGGGTAACTGTTGCATTCCCCACGGTGCTTTCAAGCGGCACTAATAGAAGAGCAGCAGCAAATCAACGTGGCAGGGCAATAGCAGCCTGCAAATTTTATCTTTCATTTCTCCCTGTGATGGTCAGCAACACAGTATGTGAACTCCTAAACCATCCGTCTACCCTGATCTGCTCTTCCAGGGGTGGCACCCCCCCTGATCTGCCCTGATCTGCTTTGTGCCTTGTGCATCTGCCAGGAGCAGGGGGCTCCTCCTTTCCAACTTTCTGAAAGGTGTCTCATTGGAAAGACAGGTGGGACACAGAAGGATGTGGGCAGGTGTGGGTTTGGAGAGATAGTACAGTCTTGGTGATCACTTTCAAGGGGAAGGATTCTCTCTGGATATCGAGAATGCCCTGTGTTGGACAAACTGAATAAATGGCTTCCTTCCAAGACCTTACAAGAAAAAAAAAAAATCGTGCACTCATTTCCCCTAAAAAAAAATGTTGACAGTGGAACTAGAGGAACTGATGCAGGACCAGCACACTCCTGGTTTCCATCCATTCTGGATCAGCTGGTATTGAGACAGAACAGGAGTTTAATGCTCTGACAGCTCCTGATACAAGGGCTGGTCACACCTACTGTAAAGAGGAGACTCGGGACCAAATGCTGAATTGCTACACTGAGCTCACTGTAGTTTGAATGCATCAATTTTGTGTCCATCCACATTGTGAGGTATTGCAAGGAGAGCATTATTGAACCTTCAGTCCAGAGAGTCTGGGACATTTGTCAGCTAAATAAAGCAAATGCAAATACAGATGTGGTATCTCTGGTGGGCCAATTGTGCAGTTTTGGTCTTCTCCTGCAATCCCAAACATTTCAGAAATATTTTGACAAATCTTTTGATAACATTTGACCTCTGAGGTTTTTCTCTTTTTCTTTCTTTGGTTAGTTGATTTGTCTGGTTTGGTTTTCCTGCTGTTGAACTTTGCGTTGTGTATGGGGCTGAAGGTGTGGTCTGAAGGCAGGAAGAAAAATGGCTGAATTTATAAGAATTGCTTGGTTCAAAAGGTTTAAGTCTCATTCAGTGGTGATTTGCCAACAAGCACTAGGCAAAGAAAGAAATTCACATTTATTTGTATGTGCTTAGAGGTTGGTGTTGCCAGTTACGACATTCCTTCATTAAATGAATAGGGAAAATAAACCGATCCAGAAATGCAATCTGAATTTACAGAGAAATGTCTTAATTCTGATTGAGAAGAAGGAAAGGTTATCTTGAAATGGACAAAAAAAGGGTTCATTTTTAGTGCTTTTCCCAGTAATGAATTTATCTGAGCAGAAGTCTTCAATTTTAGTATTAATGAAAATTTAATAAACTTATTCGTTTTCTTTTAACTTTAACTGAACTTGCATTAATCTCAGCCATTCACATACTTTGTACTAAGAATCTCAGCCATCTTATTAAAACAGTGCTACCATGTGTGTAGAAGCTGGCATGTGTCTGCCAGATAGTGTCAAGCAGAGTATCCTCAACATACAGGTCAGTCTGGCATTCTTCATCTAATAGTTAACCCCACTAAGCTCTGCAATTGATCCAAAGCATTAACGTTGGTTTGACAGTTGCAACTTCTGCTTTCACCTCAATTTCCTTCTTTCCTGTATAGTCCTGAATAGTCTAACTGAATACAGTGAATAGAAGGATGATTTCTCTTCTATGCAATTTAAAAAATTGTCCTCAAATTTCTCTTGGTAACTCTAAGTTGTTCTCCTTAAGTCTTTTAGGCATGAATCTGCTTTCCCCACAACTTAGATGTATAACACTTTCTTCCTTATTCCCTTTCACTTTCATTTTCGTATAACAGAGCTATTGAGTCAAATTTCCTGCTTCTGCAGCCTAGAGACTTTGGCTCACATGCCCTGCAGCAGACATCTGCAACAGCTTGGGGCAGCTCTGCTTCCTGGGGAACATTTCTGCTAGAGGTGGTCCTTCATACAGGAGCAAACAAGAACATGTGACCCTTTCCCTGTGGTGGCAATTCCCAGTCTGGTGTGTCAGCTTACCCTGAGCCTCCAGAGTCTGGGCTCAGCACATTTATTATCCAAATAGCCCCTAAGGAACCGTAAGGCTGGGATGTGACAAGACTGCCACAACGCAGGTATGGCAGATGCACGGAGGCCTAGGTGTCATTTGACAGTGACTCAGGAGATGGGTTTTTATTGAGGCCACATTATTTTAATATCAAGTGCAAAGGCAGCTGTTGAGTGAGCTGGTCAAGCAAGAAATTCAGTAGCTAAGTGAGAAACCCACCCCTTGCCATATGCACAAACAGGGTTTACTCTAAAGCACAAAATTAATCCTGCTACGGTTCCAGGTAAAAATCCTGGATATTAAGAGCCAGGCAGTCCTTTTGTCCCATAGATCCTGACCCGTAGACAGACAGTGCTCCTGCAGGTTTTCAGGCTGGTGCTCTGTCTCACCAACTGCTGGTCCTGGAGATCTCTGAGGAAGCCCATTGATGCTGATGCTGGAGAGGAAGCAAACATCCTCCCGACCCAAACACCAACACTAACTGGGGTGAGGGAGCAGGAAGAAACCAGGATTCCTTTTTCTCTCTACTTTGAGTATGGGAAGATGCATACTTTACAAATGGGAGCTGTAGTTTACAAAGGAAGGCAATTCACGCACGTACCACTACATTCATATTTGTTTTTTCCCTTTTCTCATATGTCATAGCTTTAATATTGCTTTGTAAATATCTGGAGAAGCTTAGGGCTACCCATAAGGGTTTCCAGGTGTTTAAGACACTTTGCAACGGTACATCCTTTTGCAACACTACTCATGATCTGGTTTTGTTGCTCCAAGGCACAAGTGTAGTGCTCTCACAATCAATCTTGGGCTTTCAAAGGTTGAGTGTGGGCACCATATGTCCTTGTAAAGGAAAAAAAGTGGCAATTGGTACAAAAAGTGTTGAAATAGACTTAGCCATGTACTTTATTGTTTGACAAGTAGCGATGGTATAATCTGCCATGGAATACCACGAGTGTTATCAACCACAGGTAGGCAGGATGACACTGTTTATGTGAGCAAGGAGAACTTCACAGAGGGTTTTGCACCCATCCTTGAAGGAAATCCCTTGGGAATCAGTGAAGGTAAATGCTATATTGTCAGTTAAATTGCTAGCTGCAGTACTCAAGATTCTTCAAATATATTTGGATTGGGAGATTGGTGTTTGGGTATTTAGACAGAACATCAAAAAGAATGGAGAAAAAAAATATCTCAGTAGTGTCATATCTGAACACTACTTGAAATACCACTCAGGAGAGCAGTCTATGGGTTCTTCCTTCCAAAGAGTCTTCAGACGCTGGGTCCAGGCAGTCAGCATCTCCTTCCTCTTCTCCTCAGAGACATTCTCTGGAGCATAACAGATGTGAGGTTCAAGGACTTTGACACCACAGAAGTGCATGATTCCATGCTGGATGCAAAACAAAGAAATGCCTCAGGAAATATTTACTCTTTTACTTTCATTTGAAGACCATTTGAAGATTCAAATCTGTTCTTTCTTTCCTGACCCAATATCAATCAGGTTCTCTAAACCTGTGCATTTATCAGGAGAAGAAAAATAAATTGCAAAAGTTCACTACCTATCCAGGCAGTCACTATTGAAGGCATTCAGCAGAATGGCATACTAGACCCTGAAAGATAAGGGCAACTTCATTTATTCTGCTCTGTGGAATTTATTTTTAACTGGTGTTAATCCCACAGAACTGTCCTCTTTGGCAGCTGTTCACTGTTCAATTTGCAAGGATCACAGGTGGCAAAAAGTTCATTGTCTGGTTTGAAACTCCTCAGATTGGTCTCTAACTGCAGTGTGTTTCGCATCTGCTTCTAAGATGAGGTTTTTTTAACCTTTTGCTTCTGGATTAGCCAAATGATCTTGTAGGAAGGCGAGTGCCTGTGGAATCAGCTCAACATGCCATTTTCCCTGCATGTATTTTTGAATTCAGTTGTGTTTCACGTTTTTGCCATGTTGTCCTGTTAACCTGAGAGCTCTGCAGTTGGGCAGCTCCTCAGAAGCAGGAAGCTGGTAATTGTGTGGGGAGGATACCACAGAGTTTTAGCTCATCTGTTGTATTGTGTCAGGAAGAAGCTGGCAAAACTTGCCTTACCACCCGTATTTCCCAAACCATGCTTGGTACTTCTGATAAAAGAGTAGCAATTAGAAGAGGCATGCTAACTTTTGTGTGTTGGTTACTGCCAGGGTGCTGTGTGGCTCCCCTTCTGCCTTGCATCCTACATGAATTGGGTAAGCACAGGGAACAGAAATCCTGCGTGGCTGAGCTAAAGGAAATCCTGTAACAGCAGGGAAACTGAAAAGGCTAACAGCATAAGCTTTCTCTAGATTCCAAGCTGGAGGAAGGGGGACAAAACAACTTACAAAGTCAGTGGACTTTAAAAGTAGTCTCAGAATTTTAGGTAACAGTATACAACCTGCGGATCCTTGGAACTGACAGCTTGATTATTTCCTATTATATTTCATACAAAACAAACAATAAAATAATTGTTTAAAATAATTAGAATTATAAAAATTGACATAAACAACAACAAAGTGTTCATATATTATACCTGCATGGGCCACAGGACATAGCGAATATCACCACCGATACCTTTGTTTGAGTACATCTCTTGGCTTCCTCCCGTGGTGAAAGAAAACAGGGATAATTTGTCCTAGAATTAGGAAAGTGGTGGTTGATTAAGACATGTTTAAAGAAGAGTGGCAGAATGGTTCAAGAGATATGCAGGGAAACCTGGACAGCATGGATTTCTAGGGGAGAGGGTGACCTCTTCTTTGCCAGACCTTACATGAAGTGGCAATACCGAGGCAAAGATTGATGTCATAAAATTAGACAGTGGACTGTGTGTCTTTGGGAAGAGACAGGTTAAACAAAAGGAATTATATGGCTGACACCCTTGTGTGAAGCAGGGCTGATACATTACTTCAACATAGTGTAAAGTGAGAGCCCCAAACAACTACAGGGGAAAAGAAGGACCAAGGCCCCCCAGGACATGGTGCAGACCTTGACCTTAATAAAACAATTCCAAAAACATACCTGGAGCAAACCACCATCATAAGCCTTTGACAAATCGTAAGCAAAGCCTTGGACCAAGACTCTGTCCATCCAGCCCTTCAGGATCGCAGGCATGCTGAACCAAAACAAGGGAAACTAGGCAAAGAGAAATTGACCTGGTTAGCACAGAAAGTCTGGGCCACCCTTAGGCCTGGTTTACAGGACAAATCCTGTCCTCTGAACCTGCTCAGATCCTGTACGTGCCTTCTTCTAGCTCTCTGTCAGGAGAGGCAGTAACTCCACTTGGCAAAAGGAACTGAAGTGCTTTCTGTTTGTAGTGATCTCCCGGCCAGACCTGAGCACCTACAGCACACTAACACCGTGGTGTGTGTGAGGGCTTCCATGCAGATTAGAGCTGGAATTTGGTGAAATAGGAGGATGCCATTCAGTTCAGGTTTAAGACCCTACAGAACCATATCTCCTGTGGCTGAATCCTTTCTGCTTCCTGCCCGACATCTGTGGTCACACATGGCATTGTGCATCCAGACAGGAAGTTTGGCCCAGTGTTGGGGAGTTCCTGGGATTGCTGTTGTTTCAGTCTGCATCATTATGCTCCTCAGTTACTGGATTTGCTGTAATGATGACCCAGGTAGTTGTACTACTGATCTGTAACTATTACTGTACCATTACCTAGAGATAAAGTGAACATCACAACTGAGTTCCGTTTAAAATAATGACCTGAAAAATCAGCAAGTCTGCTTCCTGCACCTTCTTCTGCTCTTCAACCAGGTCTTTGGACAAACCTCCTCTCTTGTAAGCTTCCCAGGTCTCCACACCGTAGTTGAACGCTTCTGAGTTGTGCAGGTGACCTGTGGGTAGAAATGAACAGTCATTCCTTGCCCCGTGTCCAGTATCAGAGCCAGGTAAGAGTTGAATGCAGGTTGCCATTTACAGTTCTAAACTGAGTTATTGCTTTCCATTTTCCCCACTTTCTTGTCTTTGGTGGATATTCAGCATCATCACAGCTGATGGTGACTTGATTTTAAGATGGAGAGAATGTAGGATCTCAGAGTTCTAAACCTTCACCTTCCTGTAGCAATGGAGGAAGTGCAGTATGAGGACCTAAGCTTGCTTCAGGACTCTGGTGATGCAGGTAGAAGATCTAAGAGAATGTTGTTAATTGTTCTGCCTCTGCCTTAGGGTTTACTGAGGCCATCATGCACTTGTAAGCACTGTGGAGCTGTTTTCCAGCCTCTAAACTGGGAAATTCACCAGGGGATAGGGAACCAGTATTGGCCAGCTCTACTGATTCAACTAGCACCTCATCATCAGTCTCCAGCAGAAGACAGGGGCAGTAGTAGCCTTGTGAACTGAACTGTAGGAAGTCTCAGAATGGTAGCTGAAGGCACTTCCTCCCCATGAGAAATGGACTTTAGAGACTGATGATGGACAAGTGTTTTACCCTGTCGGTAATCTCACTGTGATACAAAGTTCATGTTCAGGAGCGGACATTTAGAAATGCAGATATCTGATCATGAATAAGATTCTTATTAATGAAATAAGTTTCTTATTTATCTCTTGATGATCTGAGGGCTGCAGCACCTCTTCTTTCAAGACAGACCGAGAGCTGGGGTTGTTCAGCATGGGGAAGATTTCAGGGAGACTTTTTCAACCTTCTGGTACCTGATGGGGGGATTGCAAGCCACTGGCTTTGGATAAAGGTGTATTTTGGCTGGTCTCACCAACAATGTCGTTTCTTGTTGCTCTGGGCTCAAACTGCATGGCATATAAATCCGACACAGTGACACTGCAGCCCTGCTTGGTCAATTCTTCCACAGCAATCTTCAACAAAGATCCGTTGAAGGACTTGGGCTCTTGATGTGCATAGACTATCAGGACTTTCTTCCCTGGAGGCAGAAGGAAAACCAGGAGGTCATTTGGCATCTAGGAGGCAGATGCAGAAGAGTTTGTAGAGTTGGGGTTTGTTCCTTGCTTTTTCTGTAGTGTCATTCCCAGGGGCACAAAGTCAGTGAAAGCAGAGTGACAGTGGCAGCATTTGACTCTTGGTCAGCAGCAGTGAGTGACTCGAGGCACTCATTGCTGAATGTGCCCGCCTAGTAATTTTGTGCTACACTGGGCTTTCCTAGGTGGAACTCAGTGGACAGCGGGGGTATTCCATAGCAGGTCACACTGCCCTACATCAGTACAATCCAGCCCCTTCCCTTGAGACAAAATTTCGGTTGGTCTTATTCCACTACTGCCCAAAACGCAGTGCCGGCTTAGATAGCCTCAAAATGTCGTGGAAATAGCTTCTGAGAGAACACCTTCCTCCTGCAGTGGGGGATGCTCTCATCTTTCAGTTTAGTGCTGTGGAAGTGACAGTGTCAGGGTATATGATTAAGATGCCCGTGTCCTGCTTCAGCACCATCACAGCGAGGTCTATAGACAGCAACGGGATTTTTTGCTCAGGGTTTAGACTTTCATGAGTATCTCGACCTGCTGACAAAGTCGACTCAAGGTAAGCTGAGTGGCCAAGCAAGTGCGTTGGGATGGAGCTTCTTAGAGGTATGTAACAAGGTTGTGCTCAAAGTGCTCCATGATGTGCTCAATATTTTATGGAGCATAGGTCATTCAATCTAAGTAATTCTCTTAAAAAACATGCATTCATGAAAACAAAGGAAAGATTTTGTACGGGGTAGTTGTTGTTGATAGATAACCAGAGGGAAATTTACAGAGACAATTTAAAATGACAGGTTCTGCAGAACATGCAGCTCTTGCTTCCTGACTGCCAACACAAAATCTCAGGCATCTCCTGAGCTCAGTTTCTCTGTGGCACAGCTTCTGGGTGTGAGTGCATAGTCCATGAAACAAGAGCTATGCAAAAAGGGCTATTAAAACTTGCAGGTCAAATGCTATCATAAAATTAACATGTGTATAAACTCTTTAAACCCCTGCTCCATACCTTACTCTGGAATTTCAGGAGCAGGTACGACTTTGCTGTTCCTACCAGATCTCAACAAATGGAGCTCAGTGACCGGATGTGTCACCCAAAAGGTGCTAAGTTTGATTATGCAAAAATGCTGATTTGTTTCTATTTCGGTGGAGCTGAGGGCACTTGGACACAGTGTTTAGAGAGACTTGAGTTTTCCAAGGCATCGCTTACTGAGGTGATTTCAGTCGCTTGGAAAACGAAGACCTCAGTGTCCCAACCAAACACGGCAGAGAGGCCCCATCCCTGAGGTGCCCAGCGCCCAGGCCTGGAGCGAGCAGCCTTTTCATTCACGTTTGCTCTTACCTGCCATTGTTGGGGAGCGCCGGGGAGCTTCTGTCTTGGTAATCTGGTACTGCCTGAGAACACAAGTGAGAGATCGGCTGGTGAGAAACATCAGGAACGGGTGCGACGAGAATCGCTATGTCAGTGGGAAATGTGCCATAGTGTGAGTACGGGCACTAGCCAAGCGCGACCCGCCGAGCTGGGCCGGGCCGTCGGCATTTCTGGGGAGCGAGAGGGAAGCTCCCAGCTCTCGGCCCGGGCCCTGGAGCAGGAATTCTCCTCCGGCCGCCCGACAGGCGCTTGGCGGCTGCCACACGGCCGCCTCGGCCCGGGGCTGCGCCGGGTGCATCGCGCCGCTCCCGGTCCCGTGCCGCCCTCTGGAAAGCGGCTTCGGAACAGCACCCGGCTCCCCGGCCCCAGCGCAAGCCGGGCTGCCCTTACCTTCTTCTCGGGGCTCGGAGTACATCTGCGGCGGGGCTGAGAGCGGCCCTAGCCCGGTGGCCCCGCTGTCCGCCCGCCCCTGGGGCAGCGCCAGTGTGGGGCGGGATCGGGATCGGCGCCGCCCGCGGCTCCGGCTCCGCTCGAGGCCGCGTTCGGCCGGGAGCGCGCCCTCGCCGCTATGACCACGTGTGACACCGACATCATCTCTGGATACTTTGTTTTTAATTATTCTGGGTCTCTGCTCTTCTCCAAGTACAGAGCTCGTCCTTCACTTCTCTCAGCAACGTAGTATGTGGACTCCTAAACCATCCATCTACCCCTGATCTTCTCTTCCAGGGGTGGCACCGTCTGCTTTGTGCCTTGGGCTGGCCCACACGTGCATCTGCCGGGAGCAGGGGGCTCCTCCCTTCCAACTTTCTGAAAGGTGTCTCATTGGAAAGACAGGTGGGACACAGAAGGATGTGGGCAGGTGAGTGTTTGGAGAGATAGGACAGCCTTGGAGATCATTTTTAAGGGGAAGGTTTCTCTCTGGGTATTGAGATTGCCCTGTGCTGGATAAACTGAATAAACGGCTTCCTTCCAAGACCTTGCAAAAAAACCCCCCAAACAAACAAAAAAAACCAAACACAAAAAGACAAAAAAAAACCAAAACAAACCCCGAGTGCAATCGTTTCCCCTAAAAAAAAAAAAGTTGACAGTGGAACTAGAGGAACTGATGCAGGACCAGCACACTCCTGGTTTCCATCCATTCTGGATCAGCTGGTATTGAGACAGAGCAGGAGTTTAATGCTCTGACAGCTCCTGATGCAAGGGCTGGTCACACCTACTGTAAAGAGGAGACTCAGGACCAAATGCTGAATTGCTACACTGAGCTCACTGTAGTTTGAATGCATCAATTTTGTGTCCATCCACATTGTGAGATATCGCAAGGAGGGCATTATTGAACCTTCAGTCCAGAGAGTCTGGGACATTTGTCAGCTAAATAAAGCAAATGCAAATACAGATGTGGTATCTCTGGTGGGCCAATTGTGCAGTTTTGGTCTTTTCCTGCAATCCCAAACATTTCAGAAATATTTTGGTAACATTTGACTTCTGAGCTTTTTTTTTGTTTGCTTTTTCTGCTTTTAAGCTTTGCATTATTTATTATGGCAGGAAGAGAAATGGCTGAATTTATAAGAATTGCTTGGTTCAAAAGGTTTAAGTCTCATTCAGTGGGGGTTTGCCAGCATGTATTAGGCAAAGAAAGGGAGAAATTGGCATCTATTTGCATGTACTTAGAGGTCACACCTTTGACCTGTAGCTGGATTTTTTTTTTTGCCAGCAGGATGAAAATTGCTGTGTGTGAAATTTGCAGGTTTCATTGCACCGTTGGAAGAATTGTAGGGACTGATGAATAAAAAGCATCAAGTCTCCACAGTGCCAGACCAACCTAGAAATGGTTAGCTAGCTCCTTAACTAAAAATCCAACCACAGTAAGCTTGTGTCATAATGGGAAGGTGACTTTGAATCTGTTTTCCTGTTATTAATTTTAAGGGCTGTATTGTAGTAGTAAGCTTTGCCAACAGAGGTTTAATTTTTACTCCCCTTCCTCTCCTCCTGTAGTTTGCTGCCAGGTACCTCTTTAGAGACTTTTCCTTCTCCATTTCTCTGATGAATTGCAAGTTCTGTAGGGACCTGAGGGTAATCCTTCTCTGGCTTAGCACTCTGCCTGGCCCAGCAAGGATCTTGAGAACCACTGTGGTTGGTGACTGACTGCAGCCACAATTTTTTACTGCAGTTGAGTTCAAAAGACCACTACCTGATGTTTCTCATAGATGCTGAGCTGTGGCCTAGCAACAGATGGCGGAAGTACAAGGGTGTATGTGTAGAGTACATTGAGAGGATTTGATTTTCTCTTGGATTCTTGTTGAATTCCAGGGAAGAACCACCTTTGCTCTGCATATCTCACTGGGGTACGACAGTATGTGCAGTTTTGGCAATCTTTTGTGTGGGCAAGCTGGTTAGGTCTTGGTTTATTCTCTCTGTTGGATGTCAACAAAATGCTTTCTCCTTTCATCAAGGGCAATTCAGAAACAGCTATGGGGTATTTTGACTCCACAGTCCTAGGGATGAAGCTGTTCTTTCATCTCCTTCCTGAGTTTTTCAAACATATCAGAATTCCTGTGCATTCAAGCTTCATGAAACTGAGCATTTTAATACTCTTAGAATGATGAGACAATTACCCAGCACTAGTTCAAGTGTATCCTCAGCTTTAATTCTTTGCATCTCTTCTGTAAAGTGTAGGCTCTTTAGGCTTTAAAATATCTAATAACACAGTAGGATTTTTCTTAAAAAAAAAAAGTAATACTTGCATTATGCATGGTATTTGTTACTGTCTGTTTCTCTTTTCAGCACAACCTTTTGATAATTAGTCTATTACAAAGTATATTCCTCTGCAAGCAGGCAGCTCATGTCAGTGATGTTGCTTCAGGGACCAAATATTAAACCACAGAATGAACTACACCTGGCCTTAAATATCAGGTTTTTTTGAAACCTGGATTAAAGGCACCTTACTGCAAGACATCAGTCTTGGTTTCTCTAGGCTACAAGGCTTTTGGTAACATGGTTCAGACGGGGATCTGTTTGTTTTTCTCTATTGTTCTGCAGTTGCAAGCATGCTTGACCTGCCATTTCAGAACATCAAATAAAAGAAATACAGTCATGATTTCTGGAAGAAAGTGTCAGAGAAAAAGATCAGAGCAATGCCTAGACATCTGTGGGAGAGGAGGACCACCAGCAACGAAAAACAAATCCTCAGACTAAATGGAAGTGGAAAGCATGTTCCTTTATACCCTTCTCCTCGGTGTGAAATGCAGCTATGAGTTCCCTAATTCTAGTGTCATTCTCATGAAATCATTGCTGGTTTGGCAGGGTAACGTTTGACTTTTAGCCTAATGTGATTTAGAAGGACAACAATTCTTTAGTTTAAAATGGCTGTAACATTTCCAGTGCTACTAAGAAAGTAATACTTCCTTTTTCTCTCCTTGTTAACCAGAGACCTGTCTCTGTTGATTTTCTGTGTGGTAAAATTCTCCTGAGTTTTGGAAAGGTGTGTGTCAGAACACACGTGCAGCCCAGCACAGTACCCTGCATAGCAGGCACTGAAAGCGTGTCAGGACAAGGACAATTACTCTTGGCTCAGCACCCACTATCGCTGCACAGTTGATGGCTTCCAAAGCATTGCAACAGGAGCACCCTTGTGTGACCTGTAAACTTTGGCTCACATGCCCTGCAGCAGACACGGGCAGCAGCTTGGGGCAGCTCTGCTTCTTGGCAAATGTCTCTGCTGGACGTGGCCCTTCACTTCATACCGTGGCAAAGAGGAACACGTGACTGGTGTGAGGGGACAGGAAAAAAACAGGATTCCATTTTGTCTCTACTAAGGGTGATCAAAATAGAGAAGTCGCTTTGATTTTAGGAAGCTGCATACTTTACAAATGGGAGCTGTAGTCTACAAAGGAAGGCAATTCACTCACATACTAATATATGAAATTTGCATTTGTTTTTTCCTTTTTCTGGTATCTGTCATGGCTTTAATATTGCTTTGTAAATACCTGTAAAAGCCTAAGGCTGCCCACAAGGCTTTCCAGTTGTTTAAGTCTCTCTGCAATGATACATGTTTTTGCACCATTACTCATGATCTGGTTTTGTTGCTCCAAAGCACAAAGGTAGAGTGCTCACAACCAGTGACAAGTGGCTTTTAAATGACAAGTTGGGTATGGGCACCATATTCCCTGGTAAAGGAAAAAAAGTGGCAATTGGTACAAAAAGTGTTGAAATAGACTTAGCCATGTACTTTATTGTTTGACAAGTAGCGATGGTATAATCTGCCATGGAATACCACGAGTGTTATCAACCACAGGTAGGCAGGATGACACTGTTTATGTGAGCAAGGAGAACTTCATAGAGAGTTTTGCACCCATCTTTGAAGGGAATCCCTTGGGAATCAGTGAAGATTTGTCAGGGAAGATAAATGCTATATTGTCAGTTAAATTGCTAGCTGCAGTACTCAAGATTCTTCAAATATATTTAGATTGGGAGATTAGTTTTAGGTATTTAGATAGAACATCAAAAAGAATGGAGAAAAAAAATCTCTCTGTAGTGTCATATCTGAACACTACTTGAAATACCACTCAGGAGAGCAGTCTATGGGTTCTTCTTTCCAAAGAGTCTTCAGACGCTGGGTCCAGGCAGTCAGCATCTCCTTCCTCTTCTCCTCAGAGGCATGCTTTGGGGCATAACAGATGTGAGGTTCAAGGACTTTGACACCACAGAAGTGCATGATTCCATGCTGGATGCAAAACAAAGAAAGAAATGCCTCAGGAAATATTTACTCTTTTACGTTCATTTGAAGACCATACTTCTGTTTCATTCATGAAAGATTCAAATCTGTTCTGTTTCTTTGACCCAATATCAGTCAGGTTCTCCAAACCTCTGCATTTATCATAAGAAGGAAAGTAAATTGCTGCTAAACACACGGGATTGTGTTTGGATGCTGTACGCTGTTCAATTTGCAAGGATAAGGGACAGTCTAAAGTTCATTGTCCGGTTTGAATTTCCTCAGATTGTTCCTGAACTGGAGTGTGTTTCACATCTACTTCTGCATTGCTTTATTGGATTTTTTTGGAGGTTGTTTTTGTTGTTGTTTTGTTGGTTTGTTGTTTTTCTTTTTTTAATCTTTTGCCTCTGGCTTAGCCATATGATCCTGTGTGAAGGCTTGTGCCTGTGGAATTTCAGCTTGCCATTTTCATGCTGTGTGTTTCTGAATTTAGAATTGTGTTTCATGTTTTTGTCACATTTACTTGTGGGCTCTGCAGTTGGACAGCTCCTCAGGGGTAGGGAGCTGGTAACTGCAGTGGGGAGGAGACTGTGTGTCTCCTGTCCTGCATCCTACATGAGTTGGGTAACCACAGGGAACAGAAACCCTACATGCTAGAGCTAAAGGAAATCCTGTAACACCAGAGACACTGAAAGGCTGACAGCAGAAGCTTTCCCCAGATTCCAAGCTGGAGGAAGGGGGAAAAAACTTTAAAACTCTCTGGACTTTTGAAGTAGTCTCAGGATTTTAGAGCCCGGTGTATAACCTGCAGATGCTTGGAGCAAGGCAATTTAATTATTTCTTATTATGTTTAATATAAAATAATTAATAAAACCATTGTTTATAAATAGCTGGAATAGTAAAAATTATGGCAAACAGTAACCAAATATTCCTATATTATACCTGCATGGGCCATAGGAGACAGCGAATACCACCTCTGATTGCATACTTCTCTTCGCTTCCTCCCGTGGTGAAAGAAAACAGGGATAATTTGTCCTAGAATTAGTAAAGTGGTACTTGAATTAGACATATTTAAAGAAGAGTGACCAAACTGTTCAAGAGATATTCAAGAGAACCTGGACAGCATGAATTTCTAGAGGAGGGGGTGTCTTCTTCCTTCCCAGACATTACAAGGATTTGCAGTTCTAAGGCAAAGATTGATGTCATACAATTACATCAATGGACTGAGTGTTCGTGCTTGGGGCAGAGAGGGGTTAAAAAGAAAACTAATTATGTGTCTGACACCCTGGTGTGAAGGAGGGCTGATCCTTCTTTTTCCTTGTGCAACATTTGGAAAACTGGCTGGAAAGCCCTCTGTTACTGCGAAAATCTTTATTCCTGTCCTCTCTGCCTGCAGAAATTTTTTGCCAAAGACCCCCTTCAAACTTGGCCTTGCTTAACCACCATGTTTCTTCTGCTTCTGTGGCTATGGCATTAGCCATGTGCTCAGCTTCTCTCATCTCAGTTTTAGCTTCTGTAATCAAACTAACATTTTCCCAGTGCAGTATCCGAAGTGTCTTGAGCCTGTACTCCGTATGCAGCTGTGATCTTTGGGTGTTATGCCTGTTTATCTCAGCCAGGCATAATTTTTTTTTAGATTTTATTTTTTTAATTTTAAATTCTGACAGTTAAAGAAACTGAAATGTTTGAAATTGTTAAGAAGATCAGAGCTAACAGAGATTAACATGCAGTGAAAAAAAGTGAAACTAATATTGATAGTTTTTTAATGCTTCATTTATTACCAAATAAGATCTATCAGACACTGGGCCAGAATTTTCCAGGGATATTCCCAGTGCTATGGGAATTAAAAATGTATGAATTGACATTGAGAGATACTGCTCTTACTGAATTAAAAGCTATAGAGAAGAAAAGGTTCAAAATAAATAGTTGTGACAGAGGCTCATACTCTGGGTATTTCAGATTTCTGGTTAAGTTTTACAGTTCAACCTTTGACATCTAATCCCAGACCAGGACTTTGACACCTATTCTAGTGTGTCAGTCATTACAGATTAGAGCAGTCCTATGGTGGTAGGAAGGATGACAGACTGTTATTATAGGAAACGGATCAGCTTAAACTGTTTGCAAGCTATATGTGATCAAAGTGCACACAGATACTCCTAATAAATGATGAAGCCCATATAGTAGGCCAAGAAAGATCTCTAGGAGACCGCTTAGATCTTTAGGAACTGCTGCAGCCTCCTTACTTTCCTGTCCTCCGGACAGTGTGAACAACCCAGAAAGTTACTCAACATGTTACCAAATCATTATTTCAGAGCAGTGTAAAGTGAGAATTTTAAACAGCTACAGTGGAAAAGAAGGACCAAGGCCCCAAAGTACATGGTGCAGTCCTTGACCTTAATAAAACAATTCCAAAAACATACCTGGAGCAAACCACCATCATAAGCCTTTGACAAATCATAAGCAAAGCCTTGGACCAAGACTCTGTCCATCCAGCCCTTCAGGATCGCAGGCATGCTGAACCAAAACAAGGGAAACTAGGCAAAGAGAAATTGACCTGGTTAGCACAGAAAGTCTGGGCCACCCTTAGGCCTGGTTTACAGGACAAATCCTGTCCTCTGAACCTGCTCAGATCCTGTACGTGCCTTCTTCTAGCTCTCTGTCAGGAGAGGCAGTAGCTCCACTTGGCAAAAGGAACTGAAGTGCTTTCTGTTTGTAGTGATCTCCGGGTCAGACCTGAGCATCTACAGCACACTAACACCGTGGTGTGTGTGAGGGCTACCATGCAGATTAGAGCTGGAATTTGGTGAAATAGGAGGATGCCATTCAGTTCAGATTTAAGACCCTACAGAATCATATCTCCTATGGCTGAAATGCAAAACAATCGAATATCTTATTAGCAGGATTGACACCTGGTGATCAGCTCTGATCTGACAGTCTGCTGAGAAATGCCAGAGGATCTTAGGAAAGACTTGTTTTCCAACCCTGCTCACATCATGACCCCAAATCCCTTTACTGAGAAGAAAAAGACTTGTTTAGCAGTTGGACCCTTGGTTGCTAGATCTTCCAGTTAGCCCACGAGACTGCATCCCAAAGCTGTCATGTCTTTGTGATATTATCTTGACTGCTTTATGGGCTCTTATACTAGGCTGCACCACTACACCTAAACCTCTGTACACACTGCACACAGAGGAAGAAATTCTATAAACATGTGGCTTAATTCAAGGTGGAAACAATGTGGAAACAGAGCAACCACCAGAGTCACTACGAGTGGTGAGTTTAGTCTGTAGCAAATTTTGAATTCCTTCATGATGTCCCTTAGAGGCTTTTTAAATTTTTTTTTTCCCTGCACCAGAACACCCACAACTCTTCATAGCATTCTACATATGGGATGTAGAAAGCAACTACTTGCTTCCAGGCATGTCTTACTGTTCTTATCTGGGAGGCAAGAGTGTGAAAATGACAATGACTTGCAGTGAAATGCTTCTTTGAGATATGGCCCCATCCTAAATTTGATCTAACATCGGACAGAGGAATATATAGAGAGATATCTAAGGCCAACAAGCACACAAAGAAATGTAAGGCTACTATTTCCCTTCCCAGTTCTTTGGGGTTTGTAGACACTGGGGACAGAGCTGGCACAGTGGGCAATAGAGATGATCTGTAAAGATCCATTAGCAATTCCCAGTGGTGCTTCTGCATCTCAGCAAAAAAGGAGAAGAGTCTACTTGGGAAAGCCCAATTCCTTGACCCTGCTGGCTGCCCCCAGCTCCTTGCTCAGAAAATAATCCTTGCTCTGCTTTCCGCCAGCCTGCCTGACATCTGTGGTCACACATGGCATTGTGCATCCAGACAGGAAGTTTGGCCCAGTGTTGGGGAGTTCCTGGGATTGCTGTTGTTTCAG